>JASDQU010440134.1:30691-43934 GCA_032191745.1 Picea mariana | reverse complement strand
CAATTCTGCTATAGTGGGAAAACCCCCCTACATAATACACTAGGGTTCTAAATTGTAGGCAGAGCTAGTCGTCTAAAGTCTCCTACTTTTAACAACTATCCCGACAACACCCCACATTCAAGTATACAATACAAAGTATAGGGATCCGATAGTCTTACCTTAAACTCTACATCCGGTGTCGATCCCAATGCGTTCGGTTGCTTCTCGACTACAAATATCCTCCCAAGGATGACCTGCATTCAACATAAGACAAAAAAGAAACTATGAACATGAATTCTATATATTGACTAATGGGTTAGATGTCATAACAAAATGTAAATCGAACATAAAGATAAAACACATCATATGGTGGGATGACAAAAGTACTTCTTTATATTAATATCATAAAGTCACTTACAAAACGAGATTGATGATTGCTCCACAAACCTGGTCCTGGGCTCCTCTTCACCAAGCTCCAACTGCTTCCACGTATCCTTCTTCTCTCACACTTCTCTCTAGAGAATAGGCATAGGCTTATGGATGACGAAAAAGGGAAAGAATAGGGAATTCTGGCTCAAAACTCACTATATGGTTGCAAATTCTTGGGGAAAGGGGGGATTAGGAAATGGGCAGAGTTTCACTGCTTTCATGCTTCTCCCTAGAATGGGACCCCAACACCTTCTTTTATATTCCAAAAATATAGCTATTCGGTTGGGTGGCGGGCTATTGGCGGTCAATTGGTTAGGAAACTACCCAAAAGCCCGTATTCCCTTGCAACTTTTTATTTTTTGCGACTTTTGTGGGTATACGCGGGTTGTAATGGTGCAGCTAGCGTATGTACGTGGGTAGTAGTGATGCAGCTAGCGTACATACATGGGAATTAGTGGTGCAGGTCATGTACATCTTCAAAAATTTGGTTTTTAAGAAGATCTATTCAGTATTGGCTTGGCAAAAATAGTAAGTAAGATGGCCTGCTGCTAGGTATGCATGTCTAGTGCAAATTAGGGTTATAAAACTTGGGAGAGTGGAGGTCTGAAATTTTCTCCCTACTAAGGGTTATTGGTTGAAATAAGGAGGGAGATACTTTTTTAAGGCTTGTTTTTTGGCACTTGGACAAATTTTATGAAGGTTTGTGGCAATCTTGCATGGTTTTACATGATTATTCTTGGTGCAAGTAAGCAGATTTTTTATTTTTCATTGTAAATGGTTATGGTAATGGTTTTCTTTCTCATAGAAGATTATTAAATTGCATGATTTAATTAAATATTGAAGTAAGAAACTTCAAGTGCTAACTTTCTTTCTTTTCATTTGCGTAGATTTATTGAATTGATCTAGTAACTAGTGAAACCCTAGGGCCCTAAAGTGCTATCTCTCTAGAGGTTTATACTTAGTTATTGTCAAAATTAATTTTCATCCATAAAATCCAAGAAGAAGGAGGTGCTAGGGCCTAGAAGTGCCTACACCCTAGTTTCCTCACTTCTTGAGGTCAAACCTAGGAGGACTTAAGGTGCTACTCCTCCTAGGTCTTTCTCCCTCTTGGATTATGTGTAAAATCACTTGTTATCAGCCTTTAAGGAAGGAACCTACTTGAATCCACTACCCTTAGAAAGGAACTAGTCAAAACTCACTCTTTGACAAATATTTTTAAACTCAAACTCAAAACTGTTTCCTACTTGATTACCCTACTAACTTTAACTAGTTAACTAACCTATCTTAGAGATACTAACAACCACATAATTACTACTAATAATTCACTATTACAGCCATTATTTGCAGTCTATATCAGCCTACCAACCACCTTAGAACAACCCAAAATTTGTACAAGGAAAGTTATTATCAATATATGCTCAAGTGTTTGTTCAATTGCCTTAGCATAATACATTTCTGAAGATTGTTTACTGCTATCATTATTTATATTCTACCATTGTTACATTTAACTTAGACAACCTATTTAAATCCAATTGTTAGTTGATATATTTAGATAACTCACATAAGACAAGTGCGTTCTTGTTGATACAAATTGTAGTTGTTATCATTTACTTATCACTATCATTTACTTGTCATTTGCTACATACATAGACATCCAACATATATTCACAAGTTTACTATCTTGTTGAAGCATCATTATCATTTTTTTTTCCTTTAACACTTGTTGTTGTAATGGTAAAGGGAAGGTACAATTTATCTTTATTTTTCTTCATCCTTCAAGAATTAAACTTGACTTGAGTGACCTAGAGAGAGGGGTAGTTCACTTATCATTTCTTTCCCTTCATCAACCCAATAGGTCTTGGGACATCTCCCTTGGAGAAGTTTTTTCCTCCTAAATAGATAAGGGTATCATGTTGGGGTGACAGTGATAGGATTACCCTCATGTTACGCCAATATCGACCTACTTTCCTTTAGGCTTTGGGCAAGTACATATTGTGCGATAACAGTTTTGGCACCATTGTCGGGGAACACTAAGTCAATATTCCTCAATGAGAATTTTTCGGTAAGCCTTTCCCTCAAAGCCTTCATCTTACGAAGCTTACTTGGTGACTCCACTGAGGGTGATTCCCTCACCCCCTTTTACAATCCTTAAGAGGATATTTGGAGACTCCACTAACCTTTTCCAAGGTGCCACCTTACTCTCAAATTTGTGATATTTCCAAGATATGGGATCATGGCGCCCTAGGAACAAGTGTATCCAACTATTGATTTCAAAAAATTTCAAGGATACCCACATTATTTTGATATAAAATGGTTAAAAAAATCTCCAAGATTCAGAGGCCTCCCAATTACTCACATTGTATAATTCTTGAAGTATATAAGTGAGATAGAATTTGAAGGGGAGGATGTTATGGTAAAATTGTTCATACTTTCCCCGTCGTCCTTTTTGCAAGATTGTATTAATGGTTGTTGTGAAGATAAGGGTATATCATCTTTCATAGACCTCATCAATAGGTTTATTGAGTTTGTGAAACCACAATTCCAGACATATGAAGATGCCCTTCAAAATCTCACAATATCCCTAGAGGATGAGGGATTCACCATTGAGATTGTAGAAGATCTTGGGGATTTGTACCATACTCAATACCAAGAACCCTATGATGTAGAAGGATATATTTATGAAGAATATTGTCAACCCATTGAAGAGGAGAAAGATTTTTCCCACGATTCAATAGAATGAAGTAAATACTTGACTAAATAAGTGAGTTATGAGGATGAAGCATTAGTATTCGCTCCTCTATCTGATGAAGCTCTCCAAGATCCTATCTCTCCTGCACTAGGCAAAGATAATGAGGTGAATCATTTTCCTTTCTAGGTTTTTGATGACACTCTTTTCTATGATTTAGAAGGTGAAGAAGTAAAGGAAACCTTGGAAGAGCTAGGTCCTTCATTTTCTTATGAAGGAGAAAAGATGATTAAAGAGACGAGTCTTGGGGATGATGTGTTGGATGCTCTTCCATTTGATGAAGTCATCCAAGACTTTGACGCTCCTACACAACAAGAAGTAAACATGGTAAGTTACTTCCCTTTCCAAGGTTTTGATGATGCTTTATTTTATGATTTGGAAAGACAAGAAGTATTAGAGGAGCCCTTGGATGCATTAAATCCTTTATGTTATGATAAAGGTAGTGACATGGTTGATAATATTGATAAGTTCATACATGTTGGAAGACGTAAGTGGGATGTGATTGGTTCTCTTGAGGATCCCATTTATGATATGGAAGGATATCTTCGAATGTTTCCTTTACAACAACCATATGATGTTCCTAATAATTTTGATGTTTGGAAACAAGATGATGATATAATTACAGAAGTTTTCCAAGCACCCAAGCATCACCTAGTGCAATGTTATCCTGATGATTTTCGTTCATACCTTGAGTATTTTGATGAGTATTCCTTTGAGCACTTGGATTTATTCTATGAAGAATATTATCAACCATTGTTGTGCTCAAATTTTGATAAAGGTGAGGACGTTGCTTGCATAAAGCAGGATAATTGTGACAAGGTTGTCCAACTCCCTTCGATTTCTTTACCTCATTATGCCACTAATTATGCAATTGGGGAACATGTCTCTTGTTTCAATTTTTCTTTAGGGAAAAATTTTTCGTTAGAATTCAAGGGGAGGTTGAATGCCTTAAGAAGTTTATTATCTCAATCTTTTAGCTTTCCCCCAAGAAGTTGTTAGTTTCCCTCTAATTTCTTGTTAATCCCTTCTCAGACCCCATGAAGTGATGATGTCAAAGGTAGTCAAACCTAAGAATATTTGAGCCAGGATTTTGAGTCCTTGACCTCTCATGATCCAAATTTAGGAGCGGAACAAACTGATTAACATAATGAATACAATAAACACACATATATTAAGAACAACACAAATATCCAATGAACAATATATTCTATTTAATAAATGAAATAGGTTGAAACTATAAAACTACAGAACTGAAACACTTGCTCGAATGGTGGTAGCTATCTCTGAGAAGAGATGCGGTTGCTACATGCATCCGTTTGAGAAGAATGATTAAAATGAATCTCTCAATGCCTTTTTGATATTATCATGAATGCAAAAACCCTAGACATCCAAAAACCTAACCCTAGGAGGTGAAACGCCAAAAGTCATGTGGGCCCCTATGGGTAAGTTGGTACCTCAACTTCTCGGGGTCATAACTTTTGCATATGACTTTAATTTTAGGCACCTGATATCCCATTGGAAAGGTCTTTCAGAGAAATACACATTACACCATCAAACTGTGACTCCATCTACAATTTCATTGTGGCGAGATAAAAAAACATTGTTTAGGGATCCAAAACGACCCTGGAAGTAAAACAAGATGTGTTGACATGAAAACATACAAAATAAACTGATTGGATTAGGTGAGAGGCAACCAGTATCCACCTGGAATATGTGTAGGTCTTTAGACAACCCCAGAAGTGTAGAACCCACAATTACAAATAAATACAAAAGAATGTGTTGAAATAAAAACAGACAAGAGGAGCCAGTTGGAACAGGTGGGTGGTCACCAATATCCACTTGGATCATCTCACTATCCTTTTCTAAGATGGATTGATCACTTTTATGGAAGAGTTGCTTGGCATGATTTTGTGCCTCCCTCTCGACTCCATGAGCTAGACTTTACGACTTCCTATGATATAATGCATGCTCTAACTCATGTTTATTTTGTGCTTGACTTTTCATTGTGTTGGTTTATGATGAAGCATAGAGGCATGTATTATGAGGTATTGCTAGGATGGTTTCACTGGTTATTTGAATACACCTAACATTCAACCAACATGTAAGTAGAGGTTGGTAGACATTTGCATCCATTGTATATACCATTACATATCAGGTTAGCATAGTTGTAGTTGCATTTTTCATATTGTCTTGTTTCATTATGTATATATGGATGCTCATAATCATATGTTAGAATATAGATGCTTTTATTTGTTTATTTTATGATATGGATGAGGGGTGATATCATCACCCTAGGGATTACTAATATCTTTTGTTCAGATTTAGCAAGCACGGGTCATACCAGAGATGTTGAGGTTCTCATGCGCTCTACGGTGAACACATGTCACTGAGTTGGAGCCAGATGTTATCTCCTAGCTTAGGGATAACTAAGGAGATCACGTCTCAAGGCCCACATGTCCTAGACATGGAGTACCGAGAGCTAGATGACTTAAGCATGGCCCCTCTTTTATTTAGTGCAGTCCACATATCACCAACAATAATATCCATCACACCAGCCCAGTCCTGAAGTAGCAGTGAGTCTTTCTTCATGAGGTAATGAGTCCCGATATCATGGTATGTATCACTCTGATTTTTGAAGCACTTGAAAATATTTTATTTGAATCCTTCTTCATTTCATGATGTTTGCTTGGAAATTATTCTCTTTTCCTTGTTCAAACCTAGAAGGGTGACACAGTTTCCTAGTAAGTTTATTTCCTTTTAGTATGGGTTGCTATTGGGTGGATCTTTGAAGAGTCATCGTCCATTCCCTCCATACTTACCACTTTCCATATTTATTCACTCCATCTCCCCTTTCCTTTTTGGGAATTGGGATTGACTATAGTATGCAGGGTTGTACCTTACCTCGTGGGAAGAAGAGGCTAAAGGAATAGAGGGTAAAATTAGTTGGCAAGAGTTAAAATCAAATTTTAAAACCTTCGAGATGCTTTGCCCAGAGATCCTTGACAAAACATTGAAAAAATTCTTAGTAAGAAAAGGGGACCCACAAGAGAACATAAACACTCAATGTACTAGTTGATGGATAGGAGGTCTCATCATAAGCCGACCTATTATGATCATGGGCATGTAGCGGTATGAAATTACCACCCATATGGTCACCAAACCAGGGTAGTGGCTCTTGGTGGTGTAGCCAAGAGAAAGGGGGTATCATTACGAGCCAACCTTCTCGTTTCCATGAAATGTTTGTGGATAACGATGTCACCTATGGTCATCAAGCTAGGATAGTGGCCCTCAACTATTCCCTTGAAGCACAAGAGAAAAAGATCAAAAGAAATAAAGCTAAGATTAAAAGACAATGAATGGGCTAGGAAACAATTACATCCATGACAAGGTGCAACTCACCCTTTACAAAGGCACCCACAGGTAAGACTCTACATTTCTTTGTTATCACATGCACCCCATGCCCACATATTTACCCCATTCCACCTCATACACTTACATGACTTGGACTACATTCCACCTGGGAAACATCCCAAACTTAAAAGAGGTTATCCCAATAGGACACCTTGATACCCTCTCCAAAACTAAATTGTCAAATTGCATAACGCCTTTGAGAATGTTTTTGGGGTTAAGGGGGGTTTGATGCACATGTTTGGGTAATTTAATTATTGGATGTAATTTACATGCTATGATCCTTGTGACTTATGAACCTCTAGAGGGCGTACTTTTTGTTTCTGTAGGACCTTTCCTGGTTGAAAGGTACACATGAAGGAATGATTAGCTCAGACCTTCATGGGGGATCAAATCCCACATATGGATTTTGAAACCCCAACTAGGGGTAAGAAGAGATTGAAATCTTGCACCAGATGAAGGAAGGATATTTCCTTTGGATGCACTATAAATGACCTAGACCTAAGGTCTCATGCTCCTCCCACCTAAACATTGGCCTTGGGATACCTTGGACATCACCTCTGTAGCCCTAGACATCACTTGTCAGCTGGGGTTGTCACCTTGGAGGCATTCATGAGGTTATTGATACATGTGGGAAAATTTAAGGCCTTTGGAGGCCCATCGTTTCATCTCCTTTTCTCAACATCCCACACTTGAGGCCCAACGTCACCCTAGAAGAACATAACATCACCTTTGAAGTCCTATTTATATGCAAACTAAATTTATTTTGGTAAAAATGTAATTTTGTAGTAAAATGGCATGGTCGGCCCTAATATTTTGACCTAAAATGATTAAAGGTCAAATTTTGGTATAAATAAACATAAAGTGGCATTCATTTTCATCATAAATCTCACTTGGGAGAGTGGAGGTTTGAAATTTTCTCCCTACTAAGAGTTATTTTCTGAAATAAGGAGGGTCCTACTCTTTTAAGGCTTGTTTTTGACACTTGGACAAATTTTATGAAGTTTTGTGGCAATATTGCATGGTTTTACATGATTATTGTTGGTGCAAGTGAGTAGATTTTTACTTTTTCATTGTAAATGGTTATGGTAATGGTTTTCTTTCCCATACAATATTATGAAATTGAATGTTTTAAGTAATGCTTGAAGTAAGAAACTTAAAGTTCTAACTTTATTGCTTTTCATTTTCCTAGCTTTATTGAATTGATCTAGTAACTAGTGAAACCCTAGGGTCCTAAAGTGTTATCTCTCTAGAGGTTTATACTTAGTTATTGTGCAAAGTAATTTTCATCCATAAAATCCAAGAAGAAAGAGGTGCTAGGGCCTAGAAGTGCCTACACCCTAGTTTCCTCACTTCTTGAGGTCAAACCTAGGAGGACTTAAGGTGCTACTCCTCATAGGTCTTTCAACCTCTTGGATTATGTGTAAAATCACTTGTTATTAGCCTTGAAGGAAGCCACCTACTTGACTCCACTACCCTTAGAAATTCACTAGTCAAACCTCACTCTTTGAAAAGTATTTTCAAACTCAAACTCCAAACTAATTCCTACTTAATTACCCTACTAACTTTAACTAGTTAACTAACCTAGCTTAGAGATACTAACAACCACGTAAATTACTTATGACAATTCACTATTACAACCATTGTTTCCAGTCTATATCAGCCTACCGACCACCTTAGAACAACCCAAAATTTGTACAAGGCAAGTTACTATCAATATATGCTCAAGTGTTTGTTCAATTACCTTACCATAGTACATTTATGAAGCTTGTTTACTGTTGTCATTATTTCTATTCTACTGTTGTTAAATTTAACTTAGACAACCTATTTAAATCCAATTGTTGATTGATATATTTAGAGAACTCACATAATACAAAGTATTATCATTGATGCTTTAAATGCTTGTTCAAATTGTCTGCACAAGTGCATTCTTGTTGATACAAATTGTAGTTGTTATAATTTAATTATCACTATCATCTACTTGTCATTTGCTGCATACATAGACAACCAACATATATTCACAATTTTTTTGTCTTGTTGAAGCATCATTATCATTTGTTGTTTTCTTTAGCACTTTCCATTTTATTAGTAAGGGGCAGGTACACTTTATCTTTCTTTTGCTTCATCCTTCAAAACTTAAACTTGACTTGAGTGACCTAGAGAGAGGGGCAGTTCACTTACCATTTATTTCCCTTCATCAATTCACTAGGTCTAGGGACGTCTCCCTTGGAGAATGTTTTTCCTCATAAATAAAAAACGGTATCTTGTTGGGGTGACAGTGACATGATTAACCTCGTGTTATGCCAATCTCGGCCTACTTTATTTTAGGCTTTGGGAAAGTACATATTGTGCGATAACATGCCTTAACATTTGCTTAATCCAAGGATATTCTATATAGTTCCTCTTGCTCATGATTTTCATGATAATATACACACCAAGTTATAAAATACAAAGAACTTCTCAATCACTTGATGAGGATTGTGGACCTTCATTGGCTCTGAGTGGAGGTTGTAAGTCTTAAATTTAAAGGCTAGCTTATCTCCATATTCCAAGTCAAAAATTTGATAGCCATAGATCTGTAGAGGCAACTTTGGCCATATCTCTCTTTGACTCTTTTTTAGTGTTGTTGCTACCCAATAAAATATATTTTGGAATGTTATCTTCGATATGAGAAAACAAACTGGAATGTTTTTGGGAAATGTGTATGAAGTACTGAATACCCCACATATCCTTATGTAACTACTTCTCTCCATTAAGTATTTATCACTAATTTAATTTAATACTTCAATGGAATCTACAGAGAAACATCGACACTTCCCACCATTTAACCTTCCGTGCAATAGGGCCAAGACAAAGTCACGTATATTAAAGTACTCACAAGCATATTAGGTGACCCACAAGCCTTGAAAGAAGGCATGCATAGGTGTGGAAAAATGTTTTTAGGTGAATTTAAATCAAGAGAACTCTGAGCATGCATGTATGCAGTCCATTAGATACGATTCCATGTATAACTTGGATGCACTATCATGTCTAGGTTATTTTTCCTCTTAGATACAAACCACAATAGTATTGGATATTAGGTCTTCCCAATTGAACATTGTTCCTTTCTTGAGGATCTCATGCATCTAGAGATCAACTCAACCATATGCGCTTTGTGTCCAATATTTCATATCAATAGTCCATAAGTACCACCATGTATCAGAGTTCCACTTGTAAATTTTGGACCAAGTACATCTTACTTGAAGTAGTTTGGAATGGTTTAGTTCATATCCATCACCTTTTCATGAGGTCATGTACATTGTGAACATTGTCATATTCCTGCAACCACCCAAGGTTCATTGATATTGGAAATTCTTTAAAGAGTGGAAACATTGAACCACATGATTATGATCCCACTCCATGACTTGAATGTGAGGTTGGTTACATCAACATCCTCTATTAATGCTTTTATCATGTCCCTACATGGAAACAACTTATCCCTAGTTATTGCCTCGTGTAAGCATGAGATATTGACATTGAGGTCTTTGTGTGGATCTTCATGGTTCATTTAAACATTGTTGTCATTCCGTGGAGGTTCGGTGTCAGTGTACATGTGGTAAAGAGAACAATAAGTAGAATTAGAGGTAGTTTTTGGTAACAACGCCATGTCTATGGATATATCATTGGTGTCCAATTGTGTTTCCTTATTTTCCTTGTCCATTCTTCTACAATAACATAATAAAATTTCCTGAGATGGATTATACTTAAATGTTTCAAAACATGCAATCAAGAGACTTATGCACCTACAATGAACTAATTTATCTACTTTATGATTCCACCATATGACCTCATATAGCTAAAACCAAGGTACAATTAGTCTTGCAAGTGAGATTTTCATTTATTAAGCTCGACTTATATTATACCTTACCTTTATCAACAATTATCCAATGAAATACGAGGGAAGCAAAGTGACATAGCGAAGGCATCATTTTATCTCTTCGATTTGTGACTAATGTGCATATGAGAAACCAAATAAAATCAACCTCTCACTCTTCGCATCATCTTGATCATTTTGTTGGAATTATTGTCATTGATATCAAAATATTAATGTTGTCATTAATGTCATATTACAAAATTACAATACACACAGCATTTCCAATATTCACACACACACACACATATATATATAGAGGTTTACAAGTATATTAAAAAGGGGGTGCATGTGAAAAAGTAAAAAGTAAAATGGTGGTTTCAAACCCATGGGTTTGGGTATTTTCCCATGGTATTTTGAAAAGTAAAATAAAAAGAGGAATTAATTATTTAATTAATGGACATGTCCCTTAATGAAGGGTTATGAAAAAGTATAAAAAGAGAAATTATTGAGAGAAAGTGTGGGTGTGAAAAATGGATGAGCAAATATTGAGTATCATTCCAAAAGGGAAGAGCTGTGAAATCAATCAGTTTCAAGTCAGCTTGGCACTTTCGCTATAACTTATTTTCTGGGATGTTTCAAACCTTGAAATTTTGCAAAGATGGAGGAGAGATATATGGGTAGATGTTGGTTCAATGTAATTTCAAACATATGCCCTATGGAAGGTAGGGTTCTTGGATGCTCCTGAAATCAGTTTCAAACAAGTCAACTTGACACATTTGTTATAACTTACTTTTTGGGATGTTTCAAAATTTGAAAATTTGCAGAGATGGAGGAGAGATCTTTGGGTACATGTGGTAAAATTTTCAGATGTTGGTTCACTAGAATTTCATGTAAATGTGTTGAACCTGCACAGAATAGATCTAGCTAAACAATAATACACACATTTGTAGAGAGAATTGGAGAAAGAAGAAGAAGAAGAGAAAGAATGAAAGAATTCTCATTAACCATTTCCACACTCAAAGAGTGAATAATTTACAATAGATATAGGATACATGAGTAACTAATGAGCCATAGTGGTGGTATAGAGTGATCTGGACACACACCAACAATTACGAGAGTGAACTGCCACCTAGTTTAGTCTCTCAGGCAGTTACGGGAGTGAACTACCACCTAGTTGAGTTAACTAGTTAACTAGCCTTTAGTTAAATGACTGAACATAGAGTAGTGAGGAGTTAACTCAGGGAATCAAGGCTAATGCGCTAGTTTGGGGATGATCCCAAGACAAGGTCAAATTAGCATGGTGATGATCCCAATGTTGCATGGTGATAAAACCAATGCAATATCTAAACTCAACTCAACTAGTCAAACTGAAGTGTCAACTGAAAGAGAATATTATCCAGGTGGAATATTCTCCCCTAAAATATAGGAGACTAAATAATGACTAATTATGACTAATAAACAAGGAAAAACCTTAGGAAAAATAAATCCTAGGTGTGTGTGAAGTAACTCCAACACACTCCAACATTTCCTAGATATTCTTTGTGGAAGTTAGGGTTCTTGAATGCTATTGAATTTAGTTTCAAATAGATTAATTTGAAATTTTAACTGTAACTTATTTTCTAGGACTCTTTAGACTATGAATTTTTTACAAAACAGAGGAGACATATAGAAGTACCTTAGGTAAAAATTTCATATGTTTGTTTAATGTACCTTTTTAGATATGTTATGTGGAAGTTAGGGTTCTTTAATGCTCCTGAAATTAGTTTCAAACAGGTTAGTTTGGAATTTTCACTATAACTTCTTTTTTGGGACTCTTTAGACTGTGAAATTTTTACAGAACAAAGGATACAAACAAAATTACCTTATGTAACAAATTTAGATGTTTTTTTTTTGTAATTTATGAGATATGATTTGTGAAATTTAGGGTTTATGAATGGTCCTGAGATCAATTTCAAACACGTTGGTTCGGAATTCTCACTATAATTTATTTGTTGGGACCCTTTAGACTATGAAAATTTCATAGAATAGAGGAGACATAATAAAGTATCTCAAATAAAAAATTTAGAATTAGATTTGAAAAATTGGTTGCATGGCATGTTGTACAAGTTCATTCTTCGGAAGAGTCCCAAAACAACAAGATTTGGGAAAGTATCCATTTAGAAATTAAAATTTTGGTTAGACCAGGTAAAGACAGAAATAATGAGAAGACGTGGTGAAGGTAGAAGTAGTGAGTAGACCTAGTAAAGGTAGAAGCAACGAGCATATATAGTGAAGGCATAAATAACAAGCATACTCGGTGATGGTTGGTACAGCTTAGAGATTGTTGTATCTTGTTAATTTGGTGCTTATCAATGGGGATTGATGTCTCCAATAGATTAGTATATATGAAGATATGTAAGATATTGGTGTCTCTTTCTAAGTTGGTGCTTAGCGGTGGATATTGGTGTCTATGAAGATCTGTAAGAGATTGGTGTCTCTTGCTAAGTTGGTTCTTAGTGGTGGGGATAGGTGTCTACAAAGATATGTAAGAGTAGGTTGGTTCCTACCAACATTTGTACCAGTGGGGATTGATTTATCTAGTAGATTTTTGCCTACAAATACTATTGGATCATGTTGTCATTGATGCCAATGGTTTGATTGATTGATGTCAAGGGATTGATTGATGTCAAAGGATTGATTGATTGATGATTGATGTAATATAATATGTATTTTCCTTGATGAGAATGCATAGATGAAGATGGATCAATGAGTTGTCATTGATACATGATGAAGATGGATCGATGTGGTTTCATTGGTATATGATGCATTGTTGGAAAAATGTATAGATG
>JASDQU010440134.1:18329-28418 GCA_032191745.1 Picea mariana | reverse complement strand
GCCTGATTATCTTCTTGATGCAGAGGTCCTTGCTTTCATCCATGTTTATACCCCATGAAGTATTTACACCCCAGAAGTATGTACACTCTTTCACGCGGGTGAGTGCAGAGGGGGGGTACCCCCTCTGCGGGGTCCGGGGGGGCTATCCCCCCGGCTGGGGGGTTTGGGGGCAAGCGGGCCCCCAGCGGGGGTTCGGAGGCGAAGCCCTCGAAGAAAAAATTGCCTTGTAAAAGTATATTGTAATTTTATTGTAAATCTGGACCGTTCATTATAAGGTCGCAGATCTAACGGTAGAGATTATGTTAGGGTTTTTTTCCCTAGAAGGCAACCCTCTTTTATGAGGGAAATGTATCGCGACTATGGATGGTGATGAATATTGTATTCTGAGAGAGGAGACTGTGAGAGAAAGAAGAGGAAGTTACAGTGGGTTTTGTTGTAGGTTGTATCCCTTCATTTGTTGGATAATAATAAAAGAAGGACCTGGCAATTTCTCTGGTGGACATAGCCCACACTGGGTGAACCACGTAAATCTGTGTCTCTCTTGTATTGTGTGTCTTCTGTGTTTTGTTTCTGCATTTGTTTTATTTTATTGCTCCGTGGTCCTGTTTTTTCTAACACTAAAAATGAAAATTTAGCCAATATAAATAAGAAGATAAGAGTGGAGGAATTAGAATGGGTAATGGATCATGGAGTTAATCCACAAGGTGCATCATCTGTACAAGCATTGATGAAAATGAAGGACACGAAAATTCAAGCACTAAAGAAAAGGCTCAATATCCGTGTGATAGATCATGTTCAAATTCTAGAGTTACAGGTGATATAAAAGGAAAAATAAAAACTTTTGAAACATATGATGCAGATGGGAGACCCGATAGAAATGTATGAGAAGAAGATTGAAATACTGAAGAAAGGATCTTCTTCATCAAAGGCTAGAGAGTCAACAGATCCAACATATGGCTTATCAAAAGCATTAGCAAACCTAAACTTGAAGGGAGATGAAATTGAAAAGTTGAGGAAAACAATTTCAACACGGAATGAAGAAATCAAGGACAAAAATAAAATTATTGGGGAATACCAGAGGCTGAAAGCAAAGATGCAAACAAACATTGAATAGTTACAGAATAAATTATCTGGAAAACCATATATGATAGGATCCAAAAACATTATCTGGTATGAAATCATTCCTGAAGTTGGCAAGATTTGGCATTACTTCAAAATAATTGATGAAGAAAACATTTTGACAAATGAATCAGATGAAACTATAAAGAAAGCATTCCAAGAGTTAGGAACTAGGCCTCAGGTTTCTACCAGGGCTATCAAGTTCCTAAACTCTAATTCCTGAGAAGTACTAAAGAGTAAAGGTGTAAAAGATAGAGCCACAATGGTGATGGAGGATGAAAATATTTTCACAAAAAGAAATTTGCTACAACAAGCTCAAAATAAATGTATAATGGTGAAAAGAAACATCGAATCATTCACCAACAAGTTTGAAAATCTAGTAAAAATGGGCCATTGCCTTTAACATGGTATGATAAAGGGAAGCTTCTATCATTTGAAAGTTACAAGAATAATCTACTCATAATAAAATAAAGTGAATAAATGTTCTAAGGAATGGCTAACACTTTGAGAGGGCAAACTATTGTAGATTTACTCATAGACCATTGCTATTTACTCTGGCAAATCAAAAAATTATTTTCAAGCCCCCCTACATATGAGAAGTACACTTAGTTAGATATCACATAAAGAAAAATGAATCCATTCAACTATCGATCAAACGAAACTTGGAAGCTTCTCATCTAGTTGTTAACTGAATGAGTCATCAAGAAAGTTGAAGAAAATTAGGGATTTGAATAGATGTCTTTCAAATATTTATATTTTTAGGAATCAAAGATCTCTTTGTATATGAATATATGTGAAATAGGATCGAATAAACACATCTGGTTACGATCTAATTTGTATAAAATTCTAATAAATACTCGATGTAAAGGAGAATTGTTTCATTGGGAAAAGACCATATCTTTAATAAAAATTTGTAGGCTTTGAGTGATTCTAAATTTCTATGTCTCAGTTCATGTTATTCATGTTCTTGATGTTATTTCCATGTCCTTAATTAATTCTTGAATGTATCTGATGCTATAATTGTGATATTTAATACAACCACTACTATTACAACTACAAAGGAATCAATAAAGCTACATATTTATCAGATATATTGTGAGTATTCACAAGACATGTGCTTAATTTATTATGCCTTGTGAATAGAAAAGAATTGTTCATTTCTGTTCATTTTATATTTTTAGTTCGGATACATATTCTATAATAATTTCTTCTACTTGAAGAGTAAACCAATAATTATCAAAGAAGATACATTATTTTACATTTAGTTTTGTCCTTTTTAATTCTTCTTTTATTCATTAAAAGATTTAATTGTCTGAAACATGGAAATTGTTCTCTCAAATCTTGAACTCTAAGTATTAAAGACTAGTAATTAAAACCTAATATAAATCAACAAAGCACTCTACTTTAGGATAGACAAACTTAACCAAAATCAATCAAAGTAAAATAGATTCATTGACATAGTTTCGTGATCAGAAACATCTCAAAGGTTACAACACTATCTAAAATGATTATTTCCATAATATGGTTGTTTAATTATATATATATATATATATATATATAATTTGAACTTTGTCATGGTATATTTCAATCCCCCTCCTCCATTATCCCAACCCTCTTATAAGTCACCTTGTGCTATCAATTTCCTTAACCAAGCCAAACGAGCATTACGTTCATTTTTCAATTTGTGTATTAATTCCAAAACTTTGTATACGTTCTCTGCATTATTTACATGTATGTCATTGCATCTATATCATATGTTCTATGTGTGTTAGGCCCAAATACCTTCCCCACTCTCTAAATTCATTTCCCACTTTCATGCATTATGCTTGAGTTATTTGTAACTTTCATTTTGTTGTCTTTTTAGGGCCATCGTTGATGCTTTTAGCATTTGTTAGAAGAAAGTGTCTCGTATATCCTTCATAAATATAAGGATTATTTAATTAAATTTATATGTATTTTATTTCATTGCAAATTCAGAAAGTAATAATGGAATCCAAAAGTGTAAAATTAAATTTAAAAGTGAAAAATGAGATTCCAAAAATGAAAAAGGTTTCCAAACTTGAAAAAATAGTATTAATCTACAAATTTAATAATTGAATTATTGTTGTTTTTTTATAAATCTATATGTGAATTATAAATAAGATGTATAATTATTAAATTTCAATATTCATATCATTACAAATAAATATTTAGTAAATTTGTAGTTATTTAAAAAAAAAATTAACAATAAAAATATAACACTTTAACCAACTAAAAAATCAATTTTTTTTATTAATAATTAAAAAAAATTACATACTATTATTACATAATTCATTAATGATTAAACAAATTATACTCTATTACAAAAAAAATTATTTTAATTCTCTTTTAATAATTGTTAAACATAGTAGATGCATTATATTTCCATGTTTCACGTCATCTACACCTTTTAGTAAGAGCATGTATGGCAATAATTAACCCTTCAAGAATATTTTTTGTTAAGTAAGAATGTTATCTATTCATAAAAGAAGTATTTTAATTCTCTTTTAATAATTGTTAAGCATAAACACACTAGATGCATTATATTTCCATGTTTCACATCATTTACACCTTTTAGTAAAAGTATGGCAATAATTAACCCTTCAATAATATGTTTTTTTGTTAAGTAAGAATGTTAATGTTATCTATTCATATAAATAGTATAGTACAACTAAACAATGGAGAAGATTAGAGGATAATTGTTCATCCAATTAAAGAGATCTTCATATTATGATGCTTGTATGCACAATTTAGATTTTCGAGCGGTTTACATAACATTTTCTTTTATCTAGAAAAGGTGAAACAAAACCATGTCATTGTTATACTTTAATATTATACTTTAATATTAATAGGTTAACAAATAATTTGGTCAATTTTTAAGATAAAAACAAGATGATCCATATTTCTGCAGCCATGTTTTTTCCGACCCATGCTTTTACAATGATTCTTATGTTAACATGATTTTGTATACATTCTTATAAAACTATGCTTATGTGTCATGTTTCTATTGATCCATGCTTTCACAACCATGGTTATGTTGCCATGTTTTTGCAACCCTATTTCTACAACCATGTTTTTTCCAACACATGCTTCCTTTTTCCTAGATTTTGCTACTCTTCTACGGTATCCCTATTGGTTGATCCATGATTCTATAGCCATGCATTATAATCTTTGCTTCTACAACATTAATGATCATACATTTCTCTTCTATATCCTTCCATCTAGGGATTGCAAGTCCTCCTAAAATATTTGGAAGTTTTTTATTGTAAATGTGTTGAACCTGCACAAAATAGATCTAGCTAGAAAATACTACACATATTTGCAGAGATAAATTGAGAAAGAAGAAGAAGGAGAGAAAGAATGGAAGATTTCTCATTAACCATGAAGAATGATGAATAATTTACACATGATATACTCAGTATAAATCAATCAATGCGCACTAGAGGAGAACCAATGTGCCATAGTGGTGGTCTAGAGTGATCTGGACACACACCAGCAGTTACGGGAGTGAACTGCCACCTAGTCTAGTCTCTCAGGTAGTTACGAGAGTGAACTGCCACCTAGCTGAGTTAACTAGTCAACCAGTCTTCAGTTAACTGAGTGAAACAGAGTGTAGTGAGGAGTAGATCAAGAAATCAAGGGTAATGCACCAGTCTAGTGATGAAACCAAGGCAATTGCACATTAGCATGGTGATGATCCCAATGTTGCATGGTGACAAAACCAATGCAACATCTAAACTCAACTCAACTAGTCAAACTAAGTGTCAACTGAAGAGAATATTCTCCAGGTGGAATATTCTCCCCTAAAATATAGGAGACTAAATAATGACTAATTATGACTAATAAACAAGGAAAAACCTTAGGAAAAATAAATCCTAGGTGTGTGTGAAGTAACTCCAACACCCCCCATAAACATCACTATGGTGAAAATAAAGAATGGGTCCCGGCAATGAGGCCATGTTAGGTACCCAAATACAAAATAAACACTGAAAATAAAGTGAGGAAAGAGGGAAAACCTCATGGGAAAGCCCCCCCTCAAGGTAAAATGTATGTAAAAAGAAGAACTACAGTTGCTAGGAAAATGTGTCCTTCACTCCAAGACGACTTCGTAGAGAATGGAACTTTTGTTCAGTGAAGGTCTTGGTGAAGATGTTTATCATCTGTTCTGTTGAAGGAGAGAATTGTAGGTTGATGATCCCCTCGTGTACTAAGTCCCAGATTTAGTGCATGTGGATCTCGATGTGCTTCATCCGATGCCTCTAAAATGGATCTCTGCAGAACTTCAGAGTGCTCTGGTTCTCACACCAGATCACGATCGATCGATGAAACTGAATGCCCAACTCGGTGAGAAAATGTTGTAGCCACATAGCCTGAATGGTTATGTTAACTACCCCTTTGTACTCTGTCTCGACTGAAGATAGAGAAACAAAAACTTGCTTCTTTCTCGACCAACAGATAGGCCTAGAAACAATACTGAGTGAGAAACCAAATGTGGAATTGCAATCAGTGTTATCGTCAACCCAATCAGAATTAGTAAAACCGATGAGATCTAATGTAGAGTATGTTGCATAATGAATCCCAAAGGTGATGGTGCCCTGTACGTATCAAAGGATATGCTTTGCAACCTTCCAATGTAACTCATACGGCTCCTGCATGAACCTGGAAACTGCGCCAACTGCATAGGAGAGGTGTGGTCTGGATTGTGTGAGATATAACAAGCTCCCTACTAGTTGTCTCTATAGTTTGTTGTCAACCAGTGGATGTCCCCACCATCCTCAATTTTGACTCCTGATAGGGAAGGATTCGGAGCAGACTTACAATCTGTCATGTGAAATATCTCAAGGAGATCTTGTCCATACTTGGCCTGAGACAGTTTGATGCCTGATGCATCCTGACTGATCTTGAGTCCAAGGAAGAAGTATAGCAAACCCATGTCCTCCATCAAAAAAATTTCATGTAGAATCCTCTTGATTGCAACAATCGTTGAATTCGAGGAATCAATGATCGACAAATCATCAACTTACATAATTAAGAGTAGAAGTGAATCAGTCATCCTGAGCATGTATACATTCGAGTCTTATTTACAATGTACAAAGTTCTGTGACAACAAGTAGGAGTTCATCTTGGCATACCATGCCCTTGGAGCCTGCATGAGGCCATAAAGGGACTTCTTCAGTCGACAGACCAAAGATGAGTCCTGCATGAATCCCTAGGGTTGCTCCATATAAATCTCCTCAGAGAGATCACCATGAAGAAATGCATTCTTCACGTCCATCCAATGGACTTCCCATCCCTTGGATGCCTCAATGGAAAGTGGAAATCGTATGGAATCCATCTTCACTACTGGAGTGAAGGTCTCATCATAGTCAATACCATGCACCTGCTGAAAGCCTTTAGAAACAAGCATGGCTTTGTATCTGCTAATATCTCCATATGTTGTGCTCTTGGTCCTGTAGACCCATCTGCATCTGAAAAGTTTCCTCCCAGAAGGAAGGCGAACCAGATCCCAAGTCTGGTTCTCGAGGAGGGATTTGTACTCCTCCTGCATGGTGGATCTGAAGACTGAATCAAGAAAATATGCCTAGAGGGAAATGGTTCATTGGAAGTGAGTGCAACATGAGGCTCCTCAAAATCAAATCGAGTCCTCTTAGTATTAGTTGGATCACCAAAAAGATCACCTGCATCCTGAAGAGTAGTTTGTGCCCACTTGGGCCTCTGCTCTGGCTCTGCAACTGCATCTGGATGTTCGGACTCTGTGTCCGACTGTACTAACTTTGTATCTGAATCATCTGATTCCTATGAATTAGAATTCTCATCTGAAGAAGAGTCGGCATGTGCATTCTCATCATCTCGGATAGGTGGAAGATTGAAGGTGTCTAGATGTGGCTGCTGAGGTGCATGCAATCCACTTTCCTCGAATTGGACACTACGCTCAATGATGAGCCAGTTTGAGGAAAGATAAATAAGCCTATATCCCTTCACATCGTCAGGGTATTCAACAAAAATACACTCAGTGCTCTGTAGATCAAGTGCCTTCCACTTTTCAAAGAGAAGCTGGGCCCATGCACGTGAACCAAAAATACAAAAGTGGGTCACTTCTAGTTTGAGGCCACTCCAATCCTCGTAGGGGGTCTTATCCTTGACAGATCTATGGGGAGACATGTTTTAGATGTATTTTTCACAATTAAGTGCTTCATCCCATAGTCTTTGCGGTAGTGACTTTGCATGCAACATACAAGATGCCATCTCTTTTAGGGATCTTTTTTTACACTCAACAACTCCATTTTGTTGCCAAGTATAGGGAATTGTGTGTTGCAACTGAATCCCTGCCTCATGGAAAATATTATGGATCTCATGATTTACATACTCTCCCCCGTTATTAGTTCGGAGGACTTTGATTTTATTTCTGGACTGTGTCTCAACCAAGGCTTTGAAATCTTTGAGGTGTTGAAAGACCTCAGTTTTTTCCTGAGAAAGTAAATCCATGTAAAACGTGAGAAATCATCAACAAAAATGAGAACAAGCCTCACTTTTTTGATATATGGATGCGTAAAAGGAGCCATGAGGTCAATATGGATCATATATAAAGGTGTGGAATCTATCTAAGACTTTCCTTTGTCGAATTTCTCTTGAAGGTGTTTTCCAAGAACACATCCCTCACATACTCCCTTGGAGAAATGGATTTCTGGTATACCATCAACCAATATTTTCTTGATAATTTGTTTCATATATATGAAATTCAAATTTCCAAACCTTTCATGCCATATCCTACTATTTTCATCAGCATGGGTAAGCAGTAAAGCAAAATCTGGTTCAATGAATTCAGAAAATGTATACAATCTAGATTGATGATTTACCTCACCAATAGCAACCCTGGAGTTGGTTTTCATGTCATATATGTCCACTTAATTTGGTGTGAATATAAATTTCTTTCCGGTGCCGGAATTCGTCATCTAATACATAGAGAGAAGGTTGACGGAAAGTTTGGGAACATGCAACACATTCTCAAAGCTTCCGTTGGTGAGTTCAATCCTTCCTTTGTTGGTGACTTCGATTGGAGAGTTGTCCCCCATCAGAATAGGAGGACCTTTGCATGCATCCAATGAATAACAGACTACTTTTGTGGCATCCATGTGATGTGATGCTCTTGAATCTACGATCCAAACATCGGGATAGGAGTTGATGACAATGAAGGCATGGCTAGAATTTCCTTTCTTGGGATTCTAATCTCCTGGCTTCTTCCTCTTGGCACCCTTGGGGATGTGATCTCCAAGGTTGTTTTTATAAAGTATTTGAGTCGTTAGATCTATTTGTTTTTTCATGCATGCGGATTCTGGATGGAATCCTTTGTGACAATATGTGCATTTCTCCCCTTTTCCCCTTTGGATTCGGAGGCATCGGTGAAGGGTTTTGTGTACCCTTTCTTCTTTGGATGTGCATGAGCTTTCCTTTTTTATTTATATTTAGATTTATGATATTTATGGATTCCATATTGCACAGTGAGTGCATGCACCTTTGGGCCTTTGATTTTTCCCATGTTGATGAGATTGGTTTGCTCTTGTGTCAGGGATTCAATAAAGTCCTCAAGAGAAGGCATCTTCCAGGTGGCTCCAGAGGTGAATCTGACAGAATGGAATGTGGATACGAATACAGATAATTTAGGAACAAGTTTGGAGAGAATGGTGAGAACCATTTGTTTCTTCTCCTTAGATTTATCAACCCCACAATCTTTGAGTTGCGACAGTAAATCCTTGAATTTTGTAAAGAAATCTTGGATATTGTCAAAGGTTTTTGGATCGAATGTGAGAAATTCTACCTCTAACATGTGTCCCCTCATCTCATCCTATTTTCCAAAGATCCCTTCCAAGGTGGTCTAGGATTAATTGGGAGTCTTGCAGGAAGATATGTGAAAAATGAGATCGGGAGAAATAATACTACAAATTGTTTTTAGTGCTTCATCCATTCAATTTAAATACTTGGATTTTTCTATGGCTGATGTTGGTTATGTATCTATATTCAAGGTTAACCTGTACAATCCTCTGGTTTGAATATGAATCATTATTCTCTCCTTCCATGCAAAGTAATTGTAAGGTGTAAGAATGAATTCTTTTTGGAAATCCATCTTTTCGTTGTCTTCAATCTTTTGTACCTGCAAAAACAATTTAGTGTAGCTTTTTCTTAGCAGACCGTCAAATCTGATACCATGTAAATGTGTTGAACCTGCATAGAATAGATCTATCTAGAAAATACTACACACATTTGCATAGAGAAATTGAGAAAGAAGAAGAAGGAGAGAAAGAATGGAAGAATTATCATTAACCATGATGAATGATGAATAATTTACACATGATATACTCTGTATAAATCAATCAATGTGCACTAGAGGAGAACCAATGTGCCATAGTGGTGGTATAGAGTGATATGGACACACACTAGTAGTTACGGGACTGAACAACCACCTAGTCTAGTCTCTCAGGAAGTTACGGGAGTGAACTGCCACCTAACTGAGTTAACTAGTCAACCAGTCTTCAGTTAACTGACTGAAACCGAGTGTAGTGAGGAGTAGATCAAGGAATCAAGGGTAATGTGCCAATATGGTGATGAAACCAAGGAAAGTGTGCATTATCATGGTGATGAAACCAATGTTGCATGCTGACAAAACCAATGCAGCATCTAGACTCAACTCAACTAGTCAAATTGAAGTGTCAACTGAAGAGAATATTCTCCAGGTGGAATATTCTCCCCTAAAATATAGGAGACTAAATAATGACTAATTATGACTAATAAACAAGGAAACCCCTTAGGAAAAGTAAATCCTAGGTGTGTGTTAAGTAACTCCAACAGTTATGACCTAAGGGGAGAATATATCAGGTTAAATGTATATGATATGAACCCAAGGGGGCATATATGGGGCTAAATATACATGTAATGTGTAAATATATATTTAATAAC
>JASDQU010440133.1:54232-71359 GCA_032191745.1 Picea mariana | reverse complement strand
AACAATTATGATTGAAGTATAGTATTAACATGCCCTAAACCCTAGACTATGTAAAAAGGCAAAATCCTAAATCCTAGACTATATCACAAGGCAAAACCCCAAACCTTAAAGTGTATATGTTGAGTCGAGTCGTTCTTTTCTTAGTAGGTGCTTCCTGGCTTTCCCCCCTCTGAATCTCTATTCGTGGCCGCAAGGCTGTTTGTTATCACAGAGGTTGAACATTCGACTTGTACAAAAATTGCAGGAAGCATCCACTTGGGGCCATAGCCTTGTCAGGCAGTGAAAAGCCTTCCCATGGTTCCAGCAAAAGGGCAAAGGTGTCTTGTTTCCAGTTGTTTCTTGACAGAAGATAGACTTTGGTCCTATGGAGAAACAAGAAGGGCAAGGTTAAGGGCAAGTTTCGCCATATCAGGTGACCAGAGTCCATCTTTGTCAGGAAACAAGGATCAAGTAACAAACACTTGGATGCTTACGAGCGTAAAACTGAAGTTAATACGAGGGTTCCTCCTCAGGCAATTCCTGCCCTCCCTCAAGAGGATTAAAATGAATGTCCTTGAAAGGTCTTGATCATATGCATGCTTCTGAACAGAGCTACAGGAGATCAGGTACATTGCCCTTTGTTTCTAACACTTAAGTTTAACATTCAATTAGATCGGAAGAATCGCAAAGCATATTCCAGGTACTGCCGCAAGCTAGGATAACAACAACAACTTTTTTGAAATTGTGAATGCTCCATTTCTGATGTTTTCTATATCTCTTCCAAGGTCGTCAGTCAAATTCACAAGTTTTGAGTAAAGACTAATGCTTGGGGAATTAGCAATTAAARTCGGGTTAGTGGGGCCTTAGTTCGTTTGCAAAGCGGAAGCTTGATAAGAGGCTAGTTTCATGCGGTTGGGCCAAGTGCAAGACCTAGGCAAATTTAGCAGATTTGATACCCCACTCCTGACATCTTAGCAGGAAGTTCCATGAGTTGTGTGASGCGTATCTTATTATGGTAATTTCCCATGCTGGAAGGTGTGGMTTGCATGTGTCGACTGGAGGTCCCCCATAAAACAAAGGGTTAGTGCCTCTTAGATGTCATTTTATGGGAAGTGATCTGCATATCTTGAGTCAAGCGCCCATAAAATGAAGGGTTAGTGCCTCTTTTAGACTGTATCATTCTATGGGAGGGGTTTGCATATTTTGAGTTTTCTTGCAAGCTGACATCTATTTACTAGTACCTAAAATGATAATCAAATAAGTATTTAAATTCTCATGGTCTGTTGAATTTGTTGGATGCAGCAATCCACACATCTCCAACAAATTCGTAGGTCATGAAAGAGGCTTGTCGTCGAATAGTAGAATAGCCTGCTAGCAGGGTAGGTCCTAGGCTTGATTCCTAGCATGTCCAGTTTTCAATCATAGTAAGACTATGTCATATTATGGGAACGGATCTGCATATCTTGAGTCAAGCCCCCATAAAACAAAGGGTTAGTGCCTCTTTTAGACTGTATTATTCTATGGGAGGGGATTTGCATATCTTGAGTTTTCTTGCTAGCTGACATCTATTGACTAGTTCCTAAATTGAGAATCAAATAATTATTTAAATTCTTGCATGGTCTATTGAATTTGTTGGATGCAGCAAGCCACACATCTCCAACGAATTCTTAGCTCATGAAAGAGCCAATAGTAGAGTAGACTGCTAGCGGGGTAGATCCTAGGCTTGATTCCTAGCATGTATGTCATTTTATGGGAGCAGATCTGCATATCTTGAATGAAGCCCCCATAAAACAAAGGGTTAGTGCCTCTTTTAAACTGTATCATTCTATGGGAGGGGATTAGCGTATCTTGAGTTTTCTTGCAAGCTGACATCTATTTACTAGTGCCTAAATMAAAAATTCTTGCATGGTCTGTAGAATTTGTTGGATGCAGCAATCCACACATCTCYAGGTCATGAARGAGGCATGTAGTCCAATAGTAGAGTAGCCTACTAGCGGGGTAGAGGTCCCAGGCTTGATTTCTAGCATGTCAAGTTTTGAATCATAGTAAGACTGTCATTTTATGKGAACGAATCTGCATATCTTGAGTTAAGCACCCATAAAACAAAGGGTTAGTGCCTCTTCTAGATTATATCATTCTATGGGAGGAGATTTGCATATCTCGAGTTTTCTTGCAATCTGACTTCTATTTACTAGTACCTAAATTGAGAATSAAATAAGCATTTAATTCAGTAGAGTAGCCAGCTAGCGGGGTAGGTCCTAGGCTTGATTCCTAGCATGTCCAGTTTTCAATCATAGTAACCGAATTCAGCTGGGCCCTCCTGTACCATAATTTAATTCAGGTGAAGTTGCCTTCACATTTGATCTGCATTATACAAAAACAGTAATCTTTAACTTAAAATCTAAATTTAATAATTAAAAAATTAAATTGCACTTGGGCTTATAAAATGGAAACCTCAAAATATTCAGTAAATAAAATGAATTATGAGGTCTCTCACTTTCGGTAATTTTTAAATATCATTAGCATGCATTATGAATTTTCATATTATTGATATCAATATGCATACCTCTGAATTCTCCTGTACCATAATTTAATTCAGCCGAAGTTGCCTTCACATTTGATCTGCATTGTACAAAAACAGTAATCTTTAACTTAAAATCTAAATTTAATAATTATAAAATTAAAATGCACTTGGGTTTATAACATGACCTCAAAATATTCAGTAAATAAAGTGAATTATGAGGTCTCTCACTTTTGATAAATTTTAAATATCATTAGTATGCATTTTGAATTTTCATATTAATGATATGCATACCTCTGAATTTTTAGAATTGTATTTTTTCTGATGTTTTTCTCTGGACTAGTATCATTGAATCCAAATTTATATATGGTAACTATGTTTTCTACTAGCTTGTATGGTCCGAGACAGTTAAACTTGTCCAACAGGGAAAGGATTGACACAATGGAAAAGGGAGATCCAGAAATTATATGTATAATGGGCTATAAACTTTAGCCATTTCATTGGCTGAGAATGATTCATTGTGCAAAAACAATAATCTTTAACTTTAAAATTTAAATTTAATAATTGTAAAATTAAAATGCCCTTGAGTTTATAACATTGGAAACTTCAAAATATTCAGTAAATAAGGCAAATTATGAGGTCTCTCACTTTAATTTATTTTTAATATCATTAGTATGTTTTAACATTWTTTTATATTAATGATTGCATACTTTTGGAYTTTTAGAATTGGATTTTTCCAATGTTTTTATCCTTATTTGTATCAAATCCGAATGCATATATGGTAGCTATGTTTTCAACTAGTCTGTATGTTCTGAGATTGATGAACTTGTCCACAATAGAAAAGGAAGACCCAAAAATTCTATGCTACTCTTGGATATTTCACTACTTTAGGTTTCTTTTTTTATTCTACTCTCAGCATTATCTAGGAGATGTGTTTACACTCCCACATTGTACCCGTACTTGCCGTAATCTTCAGTCCCTTTGACCTACTTTTGTGGTCATTTGTTCGACATTAATAAAATTATCTTATCTTATGCAATGCATATTGAAAAATAAACTTTAGCCATTTCATTGGTTGATAATGATTCATTTTCCCGAAACAAAATAATGAGGAATTTTATGCACATCCATTTTCCTCTTTCAAAGATTTTTCTAAGTGTGCATGCTCAACAAACTTAAATAGGAAGATACCTCTAGCGAGGTTTTTGCTTTCGTTGACTACCCAGCTAGGAGGTTGTTGACTTTCCTTAATTTTTCTGTAGATGATAGCCTGCCTCAAGAGGGACATACTTTAGAAAGCACCCATGCAACTTTTCTAAACTGCAAATGTGAGGATTGGATTCAATATAGGTCGAAAATGTAAATATCAGGGTTGGATTCAGTATAGGGAAGCTTGTTATCATAATTAGAGATATTAACTTATGGTATAAATTTGGGACAAACTTCTTGGGTGCCAAGGTTGTCCTTTTACCTACAATAGTCAATTGCAGGTTATGGGCACTCCATATGAAGCCACCTTAACACTTTCTTCCAAAGAAGTATTAAATTGTGCAAATATAGCCCCTGCCTGGTGGTTGATGCTTATTCTCTTGGAAATGTGAACCGTGGAATGCCATTAATTATCTAGAGTTTTTCGTTTAATGTACACAACATATGAAGTATTGGAGGCTGATGGTTCTCTTACACACTAATTGGCATCTTAACTTCACATCTGATTCAAGGTCATTGTTTTGAGAAGCGTGAATACTCGTGGGAGGGTTTGCTTGCTTGTCTATGATCACAGAAACCCTAAATGGCTCTTATAGAGCACATTTCTTTGTAACACAGGGTCCAATAGTTGGGTGCATATTCCCTTGGAGCATGGTATTCATCCCCGCTTTGAACGGTTTGTGGCCATAGCACACACATTTCTCATCCCATCCTTGGCAAATGCACAATGTATCCTGCATCGTTTGTCATGGCTGGCAAATGCATTTGTAAAATGTCAAGCATGAACTCTTTAGTGTTGCACTGTAATCCCTAAGCTTCCATTGTGTATGTGGATGTGGCTGAGAATGGCAGACAAGTTGGACTCAYGGTAGTGCTTTGTGTCATCACTTTTGTGCTTGTATTTATGGTGCAAGATGGAGTGTTTTCATTGAAAGAAGAAATAGAAACATGAAGTGAAGGTTRCTTTAGGGGCCMTTCCCATTGTCATTTATCAGAAAWCTTCACCAGTCAGGAAAGMTTCCTGTTGGATGCATGGGATGACTCGGGTTCTACCTTAGTTCTCCAATGAAACCCCTGAAACCATCGACCCTTCTGGAGACCATAAGGCAACACTATGCACACAATGCATTGCGTAGTTTCACCCGAGATAGGCTTATGGGTGATTGCATGACTCAGATGTCTGCAATYGTGGAAGGGRTGATGCTCATGGAGACGTTAGACATACTCTTTTCTACTTATACTTCAATATTCATCAAATCTACTATTCTATAACTATATCCATTCATTTAACATTCATTCTGCAGTAAAATAACACAACTCATCTAGTGCACATTGCATTCTAACTTTAACAAATTCATTCATTCATCATAAATCATATAAAAACAACATTCCACAAAATGACAAAATGTTTTACTATGGTTCACCCCCCTGGGCTACATCCACATTGTAATGTGCTCCTTCTCTGCAATATTTTCTACCAACTACGCTATAATGTGCTCCTTCAACACTTCTACACTCTCCAGGTGTAGCTGCTATATCCTTCCCTTTGCTGCTTCCAACTCTTTTATCATTGTTTCTGCTCCTTGTAATGACTCCAACTGAACCTGCCTTAACTGCTTTTCCATCTGGATTGACTTCAGCTCTGCCTGCATGTTCTTCATCTCCTACAGACTCTTCATCCTATCTAAAATGGCCATATTTTTTTGTCTGTGCTTCAAGTCTTGTATTGTAATGTTTATGTTGCCCTCCTTTTGGTTTAACTCTTGAATCTTTTTCATCTTCTTGCAATTCTGTCCACATTTGCGTTGTACTGTTGTACAATTCTGCCATTCTGTTAATCTCCCCTTCAATGTTTTCTGTGTATACTACAACCTGCTGTTCCCTTTGTGCTTTGATCTTTGGTGGAGTACTAGGGATTACCTTCTTTGCCAGGTGTGTGATTTCCTATAGGGCCCCAACACTTACTTGTGGCTTGTCTTGAGCCACTCAAGCAGTGTTTGCCTTCTACACTGATTTCTCCAACACTTGAAATCTGCCTGTCAACTGTTGTACTTGTGCTTTTCCCTGCACACTCCTTTCTGCAATATTTTCTACCAATCGCACTGTAATGTGCTCCTTCAACCCTTCTACACTCTCCAAGTGTCGCTGCTATATCCTCCCCGTTGCTGCTTCCAACTCTTTTATCAACGTTTCTGCTCCTTGCAATGACTCCAATTGAGCCTGCCTTAACTGCTTTTCCATCTGGATTGACTTCAGCTCTGCCTGCAGGTTCTTCATCTCCTACAGACTCTTCATCCTATCTAATATAGCCATATTTTTCTGTCTGTGCTTCAAGTCTTGTATTGCAATGTTTATGTTGCCCTCCTTTTGGTCTAACTCTTGAATCTTTTCATCTTCTTGCAATTCTGTCCACATCTGTGGTGCACTGTTGTACAATTCTGCCATTCTGTTAATCTCCCCTTCAATGTTTTCTGTGTATTCTACAAATTGTTGTTCCCTTTGTGCTTTGATCTCTGGTGGAGTGCTAGGGATTACCTTCTCTGCCAGGTCTGTGATTTCCTATTTGTAACTTTCCATAGCCTGCGCTATCTTTTGGATCTTTTCTTCTGTGCTTAACTTCTCTACTTGTGCGTTGTCTGGGATAGTCTTAAAGACTTCCTCAGGCCTTTGTTCTATTTTCTCCGTGCACTATTTTTCTTTGTCCTTCTCAAGCTGCACTTGGTTGAGGGCTATCTCCAATATCTCTTTTACCTCTCTGGCTGTCTCTAAGTTCGCCACATTTGTCTTAGCCCTTGATTGAACTTCATGCGCGACACTAATCTGTAGCTTGTATAATGCCTTGGTTGGAATTTTGGACAACACCAAGTCAAACTGCTCTATATCCTTTAAGGGTTTTTGCGCTGTGTCCTTGTCTATTTGTAGCATACCTTGGTTAATTTGGAAAGTCTCACTTTCCATTGTTGYTGTCTGYAYTGTCTCCTTTTCTTCATGGGTTTCTCCTGCTGTGCGGTGCCTTTTTGTTGTGCTACATTGATTTGTACGCTTTCCAAAACTTCTTTAACCTCATTCAACTTTTTCATTAATTCTTCTCTTTGTGACTCCACGACGTATAATRMTTCTTCTCCTCGATCTTGCACTTTGTGTGCCACCAATTTTGCATCATCCTCAATTATTGTAAGTTGAGGGGTCTCCTTGTGCACCCTCATCTTCTTGCATTGTCCTCCTATCTTCGTCACTGATCTTCTCTTTAGCGTTGTCTCTGTTTGGGCGGGGTTCTTCGTCTCTGGTAGTTCTCCACTTTCCCCGTTTGTTCATTCTGCGTGCTTAGTTTCTAGTATTGAGGCCCTAGGTACTGTTTCCTTCTTCCTCTGCTTCGGGGTTCTTTGTCTCTGGTAGTTCTCCACTTTCCTCGTTTGTTCCTTCTACGTGCTTAGTTTCTAGTACTGAGGCCCTAGGTACTGCTTCCTTCTTCCTCTGCTTCTTTACTGTCACCCTACTTTTTGTTGGTTGAGTGCGCTCTGATGCCTTCCTGGTATTCATTGCTGGACTACTTGATTGTCCAGTTCCTGCTTGTTCCTTACCCTTTGTTCATTTCTTGTCAGCGATTGGTACCTTCCACTCATCCGACCATTCCCCTATCACCCATTGTACTTCTTCTGCTGTGATACAATACTGCATCTTCGACCATTTCTTCTTGGGGTCTTTCCTTGTTTGTATCCACATGTTGTGTCTAGATGCTTTGAAATTTCCTATCTCTTCATTCTCCTTCGCCACTCTTGGTGAGATCCTCCATGTGTATGCTATCTTTTCCTGCATCTCCTCAAGATACATGCCAAAAATGCTGGTATTAGCTTTCCTCTGCTTAAGATTTGCATTGTGCCATAGGGTTATATACCTTGCTGCGCGACACTTTCCTCTACTATCACAGAAAGCTGAGTATTTTAGTTCTGCTCATGCCACTAAGGCTATCAAAATGAGTAGCCAAGAATAATGGAACTCCGTCCTAGAATCCTGCGCATCTCTGCAATCCTCCAAAAATAGGTTCAACAAGTATGGTGCCCAATTGAGTACTGCCCCTTTGGCGCACTGCGCGACTGGTGCTACCACTCCTGCTGGTGCCTCTTCGTTGAGACATTTTCTTAGTCACTTGCAAACCATTGATTTTGTTGCAAATCTTGTGGCTGCTCATTTATATTTTTGATAATCATGCCTTTGTTTCTCCTGTCAGTGCCAAATCGGGCTTTTACTTCTTCTGCAATTGTCTTTTCCTTCGTTTTGTCATCTAAGTATTGTTCTGGCTTCACCCCATCTGTTGGAAGTCTATAATCTTTGCAATTAGGTCTACATCAATTGGGACAAGTCTATCCATCCACAAAAATCCTCCATGTACTCTTGCCAGTAGCTGCTTCAYGTAGACATTGACATCCTTCCCCTTGCCAAAGTGTGCGATTTCCAACAAATTCATTATGCCCGTATTGTACAACCCTGTAATCCACTGTTTGGGTTCTAATATTGGAACTCCTGATGAACTTATCCCTTTGCTCTCCATATAAATTTCCTATGCAAGCTCAKAAAACTTAGCTACCTCTACGACGTCGTGATCTGCATCCTTCAGTTTGGGAACAAACCCCAGCATGTCCTCTACAACTATTACTGATTTTTGAATTTGGTGCAATGACAACGAAACCTACTTCTGTGTGCGCGCTATTGTTACTGTTGGCTTTGTTTTCTTCTTTGATGGACATGTTGTCTCCTTTTGTATTTCTTCCTTCGTGTCCTGATTAATGTCGCTGTCTTGTTTATTTGTAATATCCTCGACCTCTAGAGGTTGTTCTGTCCTAGGGTTCTGCGCTGCCTTAGATTCATCCGATTCTGTTTTCTTGCTATCTTCTTCATTTTGTTCTCTGTTGCTCCTGGTTTTGTTGTGTTAGGGTTTCTTTCTGCGCTAGGGTTTTGACCTTCTTCCACTTGGTTTACCTCCGTTTCTTCTTCCTTTGGGTTCTGCTCCTCGACAAGCATTAGACTAACTGACTCACTTACTGGCGGCGGGATCTCATCCACATCTACCACTCCTGTCGCATCCTCCATCGATTTCGGCTCTGCTGTGGCTCTTCTTGTTCTTCTTGCGAACTGGGTGGGTGCTCCAAACTTCGGTGGTGTCATTATTTTAGCTCAAGTAAAACCTGCTGTAAATCTAGGTTGGACTCTTCACAACTTCTCACACAATCGCACCTTGTTTGCTCCTTTGCTCCTGTTTGCTCAAAATCACATTAAGTGTTTACCTTTTCGTGCTTTTCCCCTTTTATAAACTCTGTTATAAATGCGCTTTACTTTGCTCAGTCACTGCTGTTTCTTTTTCCGACTGCTTTATTTTCTCGTTGCGTTGTGTTCACATTTTTATGTCGCACAGTGTCTTCAGGTTCTGTCATACCACTTACTAGCTTCTGTTGTGCGTTGTATCTACCAACTGTTTGTTTCCCTTTTATCTATATACTACATATTTTTGTCTTTTTCTTGTTTTCCTACTTTTTTCTTAACTTTTCTTCTTTTACTTGTTTTTTCTTTTCTTTTTCTTCTTTTAGCTTATACTATATACACTATGTACAACTCTACTTCTCTGCGCTGCAACTACTGAGGGTTAGTAGGTCGACTGTCACTATATGTCCCTATATAGTTTTAATCGACCACCATTCACCAATCCTTGCATCTCCTTGCCTGTTAAATCCTGCAGCTATACAACACCTCCATCTGTGTCAAACTTTCTCATATGGCCCTAGTCAATGCATCCTGAACTTCTCCGAGTGCTGCAAATATTTACTGTCATAGAGGAGAACCATATCTCCTTCCTTGAAGTTCTTCTTCTTAATGTGTCTATCATGCCAAGCTTTATCCTTTGCTTTCTGGACTTTGTGATGGAAACCAACGACAATCCTATCATCTTCTAATTCCATGAGTTGTGCCAATCTTTCCTGAGCTGTGCCTCTTTCTGTCATGTTTGTAATAGCTACAATGTGTAGACTAGGTATCAAATACTCTAGAGAAACTACTGCTKGTCCATACACAAATCTGAAAGGTGTCTACCCTATAAGCTTCTKGCATGTAGTTCTATAGGTCCATAACACTGCTGCTATCTTCAAATCCCAATCATCCCTGTTCACATTGCAAATCTTGGTGAAGGCATTCTCTAATATTTTGTTAAATGCTTCGACCGTCCCATTAGCTTGAGGGTGGTAAGGAGTGCTCTTTTGATGATGTATCTCGAATTCTTTAGTCATTGCTTCGATAGTATTATTGATAAAATGAGTTCCTTAATCACTCATCATAATTCTAGGGCATCCAAATCTTGTGACTACCTCTTCTCACTCATCAGAATTCTAGGGCATCCAAATCTTGTGACTACCTCTTCAAATAAGAAGTGTGTTGCAGTCTCTGTGTTGCAATCCTTTACTACTGCTGCTTCAACCCATCTCGTTAAATATTCCGTCGTTGGAATGATATACTTTGCTCCCGATCTTCTAGCTGGTGGATTAATTGGTTCTACAAAGTCTACTGCCCACTTGTCAAATACTTTCAAAGTTATTTGAGGTCTTAATGGTATCTCATCCCTCTTGGATGGCTTTCCAACCCTCTGATAAACATCACAATTCTGACAATACTCCTTTGCATCCTTGTTAACTGTTTGCCACCATAATCCCGCGTGCAATATCTTCTGCGTAGTAGCTTTCCCTACATAATGTCCTCCAACTATTCCTTCATGTGCTTTTGCTAAGATAATGGAACGTTCATGCTCCATGACACAACTCCTCAAATGTTGTTTGCACTAAGTTTGTACAGGTGACTTGCAATTAGTTGGTAGTCTGCAACTCTAACCACCGGATTTTTCTTCTGCGCAGTATAATACTCTTTTGGGGCAAATCCTGTACTAAAAAATTCAATAATGTCAGCAAAATATTCATTAGCAATCTGTACTGAAAACAATTGTGCATCAGGGAAATTGTCCTCCAAGTTGCTTGGTTCCTCTCCATTAGTTATCTTGGACAGATGATCTGGCCCTGCATTCAACCTTCCAGGCATCACAACTACTTCAAAGTCAAACTTCTGAAATAACAACAACCATCTCTGCATATTCTTCCCCCCAACATTGGCGTGTTGACGAAATATCTAAGAGCAGAGTGATCTGTAAACATCTTAAAGTGTTGGCCTAACAAATAATATCTGAACTTCTGCAATGTATACACCATAGCCAACCCTTCTCTTTCTATTGTATTGTAATTCTGTTCTGAGTCTGACAACTTCCTGCTTGCAAATGCTATAGGGTGATCTATATCACCTTCTCCTGGTTGTGTTAATATTGCTCCAAGCGCTATTGAAGATGCATCTACATGAACATGGAACTCCTTTGACCAATCTGGAAACACCAAAATTGGTGCTGACACCATTTTCTCCTTCAAGATGCCCAAATTTTGTTGGCACTTATCATTCCATTGATATTTGATATCCTTCTTCAACAATTTCTCCATCGACGCAGTAATTTGTGCATATCCCCTTGTGAACTTCCTGTAGTAGCTTGTATGACCAAGTGTACTTTTTAATCGACGCACCGACTTTGGTGGTGGTAAATTAACAATGACAACAATCTTCACATGATCAACCAACATACTTTGTTTACACACCACATGTCCTAACAAAATACCAAATGGTGCGCTGAAAATTCATTTCTTAATATTCAATGAAATCTCACACTGTCTACACTTGTCTAACATCAATCTTCAACATATGAATAAAGTCCTTCAATAAGCTAAACACTGTCCAATCATCCAAATAAAATTCCAAAAACTTATGAATAAAGTCCTTAAATGCAACTGCTACCCTTGAAAAAATAGCAGGGGCATTCTTCAACTCAAAAGGCATTACTGTGTACTGATATGACCCCCATTCTGTAGCAAATGTAGTCTTATGTCTATCTTCTGGTGCAATTTTGATTTGGTGATATGTTGAGAATCCATTAGTAAACGAATATGCTTCTTGTCCTACATTCTCCAATACTTCATCTGTAAATGGGGTAGGGAAGGGATCATGTAGACAAGCATCATTCAACTTCCTCAAGTCTACACAGATCCTTATTCCCCCTTGTTTCTTCTCCTAGATTACCATAGGGCTAATCCATTCAGATTCTTCAACAGGGTCTATGACACTAGCCTCTAACATTTTATCAATTTCTGCCTTCACTTTCTGCTTATACACTGGATTCAACCCGTAGGGTCTCTCTGTCTTATTGGTCTGACATCTAGTTTCAAAGGGATCTTCATCTCTCCAAGTTCGCCTGCTACCCCCTTTATCTCTGAAAATGTTGCTAGAAATAGGTCACTATACTCGCGCAGTGACTCTATTATTATTTCTACTGTCTGGTTACTATTTGTTGGATGCATGCACTGACCCAGGTTCTACCTTAGTTCTCCAACAAAATTCTAGAAACTATTGACCCTTCTGGAGACTATAAGGCAATACTACGTAGTCTCACCCGAGATGGCTTATGGGTGATTGCATGAATCAGATGTCTGCAATCGTGGAAGAGATGATGCTCATGGGGATGTTAGACATATTCTTTTCTACTTATACTTCAATATTCATCAGATCTACTATTCCATAATCATATCCATTCATTTAACATTTATTCAGCAGTAAAATAACATAACTGATCTAGTGCGCACTGCATTCTAACTTTAACAGATTAATTAATTAATTAATTAATTAATTAATTCATCATAAATCCTATAAAAACAACATTCCACAAAATGACACAATGTTTTACCGTGGTTCTCCCCCTGGGCTACGTCCACAAAGATCTGACAATATCTGTTTCTTTATTCATCTTCATCAAGGTTCTTGTGCTGCGCGCATTATATCGAAAGTGCATCGGACATGCACAAGTATAGGTGAGGCTGACCAATGTTGCACCAAGTTCCACAGTTTGCGACCTGACCCTCATTTACTGACTCATCCCCAAAACTGATTCAATAATAGCTCCACAACTCTCAAAACTATTATCTGCGACTCAAAACTCATCAAACATATCATACCATACTATACTATCTATCCTCATACAATACATATTTATACTACAAAAAGTGGGTTAAACCCATTACATCATGACCAAAACCCTAACCCTAAGAGGATTAGGTTTGTCCACATTGTACCCTCTTACGCGCGGCTGGTCCATGATCCAACGGTTTTCTTGTCACGCTGTCCTTCTTTCTATCTTTGCCTTTCCTCTTCCTCGCGTTGTTTTTCTTTATTGCCCGGTGCGCTGCTTTTCCTTGACTTCCGGCGTGCTGCTTTTTCTTAACTTCCGGTGCACACTCCATTTGTGGTCCCTTTCTCAATTGTCTTTCAAAATTGCTGTGCATTTCCCCAAAATAGCCTGCGCCAACACTTCCCCACTAAGCATTGACAACCCTTCTCTGAAATATGGGCATCTTATGTCTCTTCGCCTCGGCTCTGTCCTCACCTTGGTCCTCTCTTTGGGAGATATGGCCAAGGAGTTTCTAAAGACTCATGATCAGTTTTTGTCCAGCCGAGCTCCTTCTGCTGCTGCTAACTATGTGGAGTTTTCAAGGACTGATAGATCTTTAAGGTTGGATAGCAGAGCTGTGTTGGTTGCTGTACCATGTTTCTCAATTGTGTATATCAACACATCAAATCTCTTCGGGGGTTTTATTTGCTTTTTGGTATTGGAGATTTGCACATTTGTGTTGTAAATATTGTAGGGTTTTGCTGGTGGATAAGGTTGAATTGCAGATGAGGTTTATACTAAGGTCCATGCATTGTTTTTTCGTTGTTTGCTTCGTTGGTTGTTTTTCTTCAAATGTCCCTATACAAATTGCTTTTGTGAAAATATGCATGCAATTAGTTTTGGTTAGTTGTATTTGACAGCCATTAGCATTATTCAGAGATCAAACAGTTTTCGAATATTAAGTAAAAAAATGAGAATATACACCAACATAAAATCCTTAACTTAGTAGTATTTGAGTATAAAATATGTGGGACAAATCCTAAAATTCATTTAGACACAAATAGTGTTAATCTTCCGCCCCTTATCATGAACTAAATCTGGCTGAAAGTGTCATTTACAAATGATCATTTGAAATTTGATTCACTATGACTCAAACTATCCAATCTTAGAAGGCTAGCTAATCAGAAGGAGGTAGTCTATTCTAATTATTGGCTTCAGCTAGAGTTGATGTCTACCTAAATGTGGTTTTGACCTAGAACTAGATATGGTATTTTGTGGAAATGCTACAATTTTATTCTAAAGCTTATCTTTAAAAAAGTATTTCTCCATTTTTTCATGATATATGGATTTGTTAGTGTCTGGATTTGTTTAGACTCCACAGCCTTGTCTAGACTCGACAACCTTCAGGAATGCTGTAAAGAGAGATGAACACAGTGGAATTTGGTGGCTCTGGCCTAGATATTGTGCTTTACTGGATCCATGGGGTCCCGACCCTGCATCCATTTTTCGGATCTGGATCTGCCAGGATCGATTAAGATCCGTCAGCTAGCATATCCAAACAGTTTGGGGGCAGTTCCCGATTTTTGGAGGTGGATCTAGTGACATTCAACCCCACCACACAGGGATCCCAAGGAAAATTTGACATAATTTTAGTTTTTTTGGTCCTATTTTTAGGATTTTTACATTTTTTGTCACTTTTTTAGACCCTTAGCCCCTTAAAATATTTTATAAGATAATCCTGCCCCACTTCCAACACAAGACACCGAGCACTGTTTTTCAGACTGACTCATTCTTGAGCAGTGATATGAGACCCCCTTGTGTCTCTAGTGGGCAGCATCTTAATGATTCAGTTCTAATGTTGTGATTCATGAATGGTTTTGATTCTCAACTCTAAATATGTTTTTTAAAATTTAAAAATATTATTATATTTTTGTACTTGATGTATCCCCACTGTATCTGGATCCTGGCTTTTCAAAAATCTGGATTTTGATGGATCCATATCCGGATCCTGGTAACTTAGCCTAGATACGAGAATATTGATCTTGTAGACAGATATGGAGATTAAAAAGAGAGCTGGCAGGCGTCAATTGAACAGTCCATCATGCCAAAAACAACCTCAGAGGTAGTTATAGTTGTGCAGATCGTAATTGTTGCTAGCTTGTATTGCTGACAGGCTATAGCCTAAAGTTTGTTAATTTGGCAGCTTAATGATTTATGCCATTCTGATAATATAGCCATTGTTTCAGTTGATTTTCTTAGAAGTTAAACAATCTGTGCTAGGATTTATCACAATTTTGTTCAACATGAATTGGGAAAAAAAAATTAATGTCAAAATCAAGGATTGTAGATTTGTCTCTTTCAGGTTTTGTTGTTAGATATTAATTATTAGGCATGCATTTTTGATAGGCTCAAGCAAGCTTGGAAAGATTTGAAATCATTAATCTGATCTCTAGTCCAAACTAGAGTGTTGAGGGATATTTAAGAGAAATTCTTGTACCTGTATGTTAAATTCAAATAACTTTGAGCTCATTTCCTGATGATCTGTTGTATTCAACAATACTGAAGCTTATAGTGTTAATTTTCTGTAGCAGCAGAAGGTGTTCCCACTTGCCTAGTGCCCGAAGGCATGCATGGGATTTTAATTTGACCCATATCAGCCTTAACAATTAGCCTAAGTTTTACTTAGGAAATACAGTCAAAATTTTGTTGTTAGTGGATTGTGGGGCCCTGTCAAGGGGGGATGCTCAGCCTTAGTGCTCACTGCTGAGTGGGGCTCTGCCTTGAGCAGTGAACCCCTTTAGTGCTGTGTGGGGTCCAGATAGAGGAGGCACCTCAATCTGGACCCTTGGAGCTTTTGCTGTGCGCTGATCCCAAAGCAGCAAGGGGGGAGGCTGGGTATAGAGCAAGGATGAGGGTGTTGGGCTGCTCATTCAGTCATTTGGTGAGCAAGAGAAGAGTGGGAGCAAGGCTGAGAAAAGGCAGAGAGGAGCTGCTGTTGAAGGAGATTTCTGTGCTGGTTTAGGGCACTCAGTGGAGGCCATTTACAGGCCATACTGTTGGAGTTACTTCACACACATGTAGGATTTTTTTTTCCTAAGGTTATTCCTTGTTTATTAGTCATAATTAGTCATTATCCAGTCTCCTATATTTTAGGGGAGAATATTCCACCTGGAGAATATTCCCTTTCAGTGGACACTTCAGTTTGATTAGTTGAGTTGAGTTTAGATGTTGCATTGAGATCATCACCATGCTAATTCGACTTTGCCTTGGTATCATCACCAGAGTGGCGCATTAGCCTTGATTCCAAGAGTTAACTCCTCACTACTCTCTGTTCAGTCAGTTAACTAAAGACTAGTTGACTAGTTAACTCAACTAGGTGGTAATTCACTCCTGCAACTGCCTGAGAGACTAGAATAGGTGGCAGTTCACTCCCGTAACTGCTGGTGTATGTCCAAATCACTCTAGACCACCACTACGACGCATTGGTTCACCTCAAGTCAAACTCATTGAGTTATACAAAGTATATCATGTATAAATTATTCATTATTCACAACGGTTAATGAGAATTCTTCCATTCTTTCTCTCCTTTTTTTTCTCCAATTTTCTCTACAAATGTGTGTATTATTGTTTAGCTAGATCTATTCTATGCAGGTTCAACACATTTACATGGTATTAGAGCCGACGGACTGCTAAGCAAAAGCTACACCGGAATTTTTTGCAGGTACAAAAGATTGAAGACAGCGGAAAGATGGAATTCCAAAAAGAATTCATTCTTACACCTTACAACTATTTTGCATGGAAGGAGAAAATAGCCATACATCTCCGATCCAGAGGGTTGTACAGGTTAACCATGAATACAGATACAGAGCCGACATCAGCCATAGAAAAATCCAAGTACTTAAATCGCATGGATGAGGCACTCAGAACAATTTGCAGTCTTATTTCTCTCGATCTCCTTTTTCATATATCTTCCTGTAAGATTCCCAATGAAGCTTGGACCATCTTGGAAGGGCTCTTTGGAAAATAGGGTGAGATGAGGGGACACATGCTGGAGGTGGAGTTGCTCACATTGGATCCAAAAAGCTTTGAGAATATCCAAGATCTCTTTTCAAAATTCAAGGATTTACTGTCACAACTCAAAGCTTGCGGGGTTGATAAATCGAAGGAGGAGAAACAAATGGTTCTCACCATTCTCTCCAAGCTTGGTCCCGAATTCTCTGTATTCGTATCTACATTCCATATTGTCAGATTCGCCTCTGGAGCCACCTGGAAGATGCCTTCTCTTGAGGACTTTATCGAATCCCTGACACAAGAGCAAACCAAGCTCATCAACATGGGCGCGATCAAAGGCCCAAGGGCGCATGCACTCACTGTGCATGATGGCAGCCACAAATACCAGAAATAT
>JASDQU010440133.1:28428-41116 GCA_032191745.1 Picea mariana | reverse complement strand
TTGCGCACCTCTCTTGGGGGCTAGGGTTTCTAGGATTTTGTGCACCCTCTTGTGTGCTAGGATATTCTTGGTGGTAAAAGTCTTTCTCTTGAAGATCATAGCAAAGGATTTGGCTGGGTTTTTCTTCCTTGTTTGAGAAGGGTTTCCCAGGATATATCTTGTGCTCTTGTGCATGGTGCTTCTTCATGTGATCTTGGTTGCTGCAACATTTATGGTTATGGCAAATTGTTAAAATGGAATGAACTTCATGCTTAACCTAATGCTATGAAAACTCAACAATATCAACACTAACATAGCTCCGTGCATGACCAATCTGGGAGAATGTCTGTCCAATGTTGAAACATCAACACTCATCACTAGCCAAATCAGAATGGCTAATCCTGTGTATCATCCTCCCCAGCCAAGTCAACATGGCCACTCTGGGAGGGTATCTTGCAATCTGCTCATCCGTGGATAAGTACTGGAGCTTCACTGCTCCCTTCTGTACCATGTCTTGGATGAAGTCTTGCAAGAAGCTTTTGAAGTTGCACTACTTCATGACTTGCAACACTGGCTGTGACATACTTCGTCTCTGYTGTACTYAGTGCTACAGAAGCTTACTTCCAGCRTATCCCGGAAATCGTAACCGATTCCAAGCTGAAGGAACACCCTGAGGTGCTCAATCTATCTACTGCACTCCCAGCTCAATCRGAATCTTTATATCTCTATAGCCTCACYTCATCACCTGAGACAAACCATATCCAAGTGTACCATGCTTYGCTGCYACCCACTAGGACTGCCTTGGCTTCAACCAAATACTGGTTTAGGGTGCAAAGTAAGTATCTGAGCTCGTGTTAATCAGGTACATCAAGTATCCAATCAACTGCTTGTACATCGTGGGATCCACCAAAACTGAATCTGAAGTAGAATCACTCAACTTCTTTAGATTTGTCATCATAGGTGTAGTCATGGACTTGCAATCCATATCGAATCTCATTAGTATCCCTTGAATGATGAAGATCTCATCTGATCTCGTCATACCTCTATTCCCAAGAGTACATCCGACCATGATCCTCCATCTTGAACTCTGAGGCCAACTCCCTCTGTCACTGGAGTAAGTCCTGTTGTCCAGTCTGCCTCACTGGCTGCTCCCTTTGTGACTGAGACAAAATCCATACCCAGTCCTCCTGACTGGTTGCCTCCTCTGTCACTGTAGCAAGATCCACTGAAACAAGTGTATCTTCCCACGAGATCTCACATCTCCTCAAAGCCTCTTCAAATCATGATACCTGTCTGTCAGTCCTGGAAGATGTCTCTCTCTCACCTGGATTGGAGGGGGAACTCCCTCTGAATGATTTGCTCTCCCTCTAAGCCAACTGACTCTCTCTGAGATCAGGCTCAATCTAAGTCTGCATTATTCTTGGTTAAAACCAAGCTCATCAAGTATCCATTGATCCTCGGGTACCATGCTCCCTCTGAGCCTGTACAATCTCTGGAGCCATCTGCTTCCTTTGCATCTGTCAATCTCCTTTGAAGTCTGGTCACCAATGAACTGTCTTGGGAGGTTGCTCCTCCCTACTGGATCCTAAGGGTTGACTCCCTCTGACCTCTGGCTCCTTCTGAGCTGGTACTTGGTGGGGCCACTTGCCTCACCACTAGTGGAGCCAAATGCTCCTCATAGCTGGAAGGTTTGGAATCGATGATGTGACTCCATGTAACTCGAGAATCTCTGAGGTAGTTATCTCTCCTCGAAAGCATCACCTAGAGTTGCATGCCATATTGCATCTTGCAAGGTATCACGAAACCATGTTGGCCTCTTCTTGGTCACTGCAACATCTCTAGGTAGATCTACTCACCTGACTGGCTGTACTGACTCTTCTTGATGATCTGAAGAGTGAACAACTGGACTAGTGGGATCTATATGGTCATCTTCGGAGCTTTCTGCTCTTCACAATCAAGCTCCATGTGAAACACTCTGTATCCCACAAAAGTATCCTTCTTTCCAGAAGGTTCTAAATTCGTCCTCTTCGCCTTCAGTACATGGATGTATACAGTCATGTAGCTCTTCGCCTTCGATACATGGATGTATACAGTCATGTACATAACTCTATGTTTGGATAGTCTGATCCATGTCTCAAACTAGAGACTATCTTAATCTGTTGCCTCCTGCAATCGTCACTATAACTCCCTCTCAGAGCTACCACCTGTGACCTGCCCGAAACAAGAGCAATAACAAGGCAAAATAGCAGACAAGAACAATATTCTTATGAATAGGAAATAGAAACAAGAACAACAAGAAATAGGAAGAGGAACAATTGTCAGTATAGCTCTTTCTCAAAGCTATCGCCTGTGACTTGCCTGGGACAAGAAATAAGAAACAAAGAGCAAGAACAACACTTCTCTAGTGTTGCTACCAGTCATTTCTTCGTGGTAACCTGCTCAGAACAAAACAAAAACATCTCCATGGAATTTTCAAGGTAACGTGCATGGGACAAAGACAACAACCAAAAACATCTCTCCTAGAGGAGATCAATTCTATCTTGCAAACAAGTGCATCATTAGTACTAAATAATGAGCATTTACATAATGATTATTGTACTAACAATATTCACGTGTTGCTAAACATTTGATAGCAAAAAGTACTCAGCAGTAATAGAACTCCAAAGACTGCTGTCTCGGTTACAATATTTATTTAAGATGTAGCAATATAAAAATATCAAACCTAATATGCAAACCTAGAGTCTTAATTGCTAGGGAGGGTGCGCTATTCCTCTGAATGCACTAGATCCAATGATCCCTTTGGGTCATTGCTTGGACAAGGTCCCTTGTACATCCCCTGCAAACACCCTCATACTCTGCTAAATGATACAACTTGGAAACATATATAAGTGCATACCTTTGAAATTTGTAACACCATCTAGCTTGTCTTCTAAATCTAAAACTGGACACCATCAGTGCATGAGGAAATCACAAAATCAAGATAGCAGAAAGTTCAATGTCTAGGAAAATGTCAATAAACCCTAAAATTTAAACTTTGACGGAAATTCAAACTGAGAAGTGCAGTAGGTGCGCTAGGGCAGGGCGAGTTGCTCTATACAAAAAGTTTTCCTTAACTCAACCCAATAAATGCTCAACGAAGGAAGTTGCTACAACTATAGTAGTGGGTTTTACGTGAAATTTCAACTTTCACCATGAAGCAATCTGAGACCACTAAGGGGGTGTGTTAGGCTAGGGCGAGCTGATTTATGGCAAAATTAAACTCAACATCCTCCAATAAGTTGCTCAACGAGCTTGACAAGTTCAGGTCTATGTAGCAGCAAACGAAAACTGTGCAGTGGAAATATTTCAACTAGCTCTGATACCATGTTTATGTTTTATGAGTCTCGCCTTATGATTAAAACAAGATTCACTTTCATACAACAATTATCATAGAATAACTATACACTGAAAATCTCAGCTATAACAATGCAACTGAAATAACAAGATCTAGAAATATTAACCATGCATAATAGACACAAGAACACGAGTTTATCCTGGGAAATCCAACCTTGGGAGAAAACCCAACAACTTTTCTATAGAAGAATTCAGTCCAAGATATTACCAGTACATCACCATCAATAGCCAAAACACCATACAGAGAAGATCCTCCTCAAGGCCAGCATCATCGAGACCTAACACCTCAATAAAATGACCAAGAGCAACCAAGAATATCCTTCTCAAGTGTGGTGCACTCATCAAGATACCAAAAACCAAGAAATAACGAAATTACCAAAACTGCAGCTGCAACTGCCTTGTGCGCATTGCAGAAGGAGCTGTGTGATTGTCCAAATGAAATGATTCAGTCCTGTATTAATACTAATCTGGGCGCCTGTTGGGGTTGACTTCTTATTCTGGGTCTTCAAATTACTTTATTATTTTTCGTCTTTTACTGGTGGGGCCGACTTCTCTTCCCGGGTGTTCGATTTCTTCCCGGGGCTTCTGTAATGGTGTAGATGGGTCTTCTTGTACTTTCTTGTGGAGAATGACTTGCCCGAAGTTGCAAAAACTTCAACAACCTCAGTGGCCTTGCCCCACACTTCAGACTAAGGAAACTAAGCTAACTTAGCCTAGGGGGGAATCCCTATGAGTCAATCTAAGCCAATTGTTGTAGCAATGTATATGGGTGTGCAAATTAGCCTAGAATGACTTGATGAAATTAACCCAAGAAATCAGATGTGATATGTGGAGTCCTAATATAGGCCTACTTGATCAAGACGTGTGTTCGAAAATCTTATTTCCAACAATTAATCTTGTAAGAGATAAAGACCACGAGACACAAATTTATGCTGAAAATGATTATAAACGATTCTGGCTGATCAAGGACATGAAAGTTATGAGAAGGTTCAAACGACTTGTTTTAAGATACTTGAATTTTACCCAATCCAACCACAAATAATGATTTAAATTCTGTGTTCCAGAGTGCATTTAAACATGTTATTAGAGTGCAGTACCATCATAGAAAAGAGTTTGTATGTTGTCCCTCATAAACAACCAATAGTTATGCCAAGCCATGCAAGGTTAATGATATATTGACCTGAAAATAATGAAGAGTTATGTCACTGTTATAACTTCAGAAATAGTTTCAACTGCAGACTGTTGTAGTTTTGCCAGTAATTTCGACTCAGTCCGAGTTACAAAATGTACTTTTAGGAAAGAAAACTTCTTCGAAAGCAGGAAGGAAAACAAATAAAAACAAAATGGAAAAAACAACAAACCAAAACAAAAAACTGGGAATCTAGCCCATGCTGGAAGAAGTTCTCAAAAAAGAAGGGAAATTAGGGAAAGCACCCACATCAAAAGGACAGACTCAACGCACGAAAGGGGGGCAACCAAAAATGCAAGTAATGAAGGTAGTCTCCTGGAATTGTAGGGGAATGGGACAAAGAGAAAAAAAAGGAAGCTATGGGAAAATTAATCAAAACAGAAAGGTTCCATATTCTCCTAATCCAGGAGACCAAAATGCAGGGAACAAAGGCCCTTTGAGAAATGCAACAAATCTGGAAAGCAAGCTATGGGGCAGCCCTAAATGCAAGAGGAGCATCAGGAGGAATCTGCACAACCTGGAACACCACGGTATCCAGGGAAGATCAAAGGCTAGAATCAACTCAATGGGTTTTGGTCCATCTAAAACATCTCCCCTTAGGTATCATCTATCCTATATTTAATGTTTATATGCCTAACGACTATTGGGAAAAAGTAGAATGGTGGGAGTCTTTGATGAGGGTTAAAGAAGCTGGATTAAATCAAAACTGCATCATAGCTGGAGACATCAACACTACACGCCACCAAAAGGAAAAAAAAAGAGGCTCTATTGTAAGGGACCCTTTCAGGGAACGCATGGAGGATCTAGTTTCTGAACTGGATCTGTTTGATGTCCAGCCTAACAAGGAAAATACACTTGGAGTAATAAGCGCTCATGAGTGGGTCACATAGCAGCCAGACTAGATCGATTCCTAATACACAACTCACTTATCTCACTTCCAGACAAGATCTCTTCCCAAATTATCCCCTAGGGCATCTTTGATCACTGTCCAATAGCTCTCTCCTTTGACAAAGYAAAAAATCTTGGCCCCATCCCCTTTCAGTTCAACCCTCTTTGGACAGAATCGCTGGACTTCCCCTCCCTAATTTCCTCTGTGTGGTCAAAATGGGTAGATGGGATCCTGATTTACTTATGGGAACAAAAGCTCAAAAGGACTAAGCAAGCAATCAAGGAATGGATAAAAGCCTCCCCCCATAAACCTAGGGAAAAAGTAGAAAAATGTAAAAACCAGCTAGAAGAATTACAAGATGAAATGGATTCAAAAACTATCAACAACAGACATATCATGCAGGAGAAAGAACATTTCCAAAATTATATGAAGGCGCTTCACAATGAAGAAAAGGAATGGAGATTGAAATCTCGAGCACTATGGCTTCAAGCAGGGGACAAAAACACCTCCTCTCATAAGCAAGCCAAAGCTAGGCAACATAGGAATAATGTTGAGGAAATAAAGACACACTCGAGAACTCCAATAAATTCCTTTGAGGAAATAAAAAAACAACAACCTCTCATTTCGGGAAACTTTACACCAAGGAAGGAGAAGATAACCAAGAACAGAGTAATCAGTTCATCAAACACATTCCACACTTGATAAAAGAAGAGGACAACAGATAGTTAAATAAGGAGGTTAGAGTGGAAGAAGTCAAAGCAGTCCTAAACCAGTTTGACCCAGACAAAGCCCCTGGACCCAATGGATTTACTCTTCATTTTTATAGAAATTGTTGGACAATCATTAAAACAGACCTTATTCGTATGATAAGATATGTTCAAAAGTCCTGTAGGATGTTAGGCGCAACCGACGCTTCTTTTCTAGCATTGATCCTCAAGGACAAAAATGCTAGCTCCTTCGATAGATTTCGCCCTATCTCCCTATGCAATGTCTCTTACAAAATACTGGCAAAAATCATAGCAAATAGACTAAAGCATCGCTCCCTCAACTCATCCTTTCTTCCAAATCAAGGCGACTTCATGGCAAAAAGACAGATTTGGGACAATATCACTCTGGTCCAAGAAGCAATCCACTCTAGTTTTAACAATAGAGAAAAAGTTATGGTTATTAAAATTGACATGGCAAATGCTTTGATCGTGTCAAGCATAATTTCTTTTTTGAAGTTTTAAAGAAATACGGTTTCAATAATTCCTTTATTTCCTGGATTGGAGCTTGTATTTCCACCCCCATGGATAGCCCCTCTAATAAATGGAAGACCTGCTCCTTTCTTCCAAGCCACAAGAGGACTAAGACCTGGATGCCCGCTCTCCCCAATGCTGTATGTCCTCATGGCAGAAACTCTAAACAAAAGGCTAGAATATGAAAGAAGATCCGACAATATCCCAGGCCTGAAGATATCATGGGGAGTAAGAAGAATAAATAACTCCCAGTTCACCGATGATACTCTTTTGCTTAGAGGAGCTTCTCAAATTATGGCCAACAGATTCAAATTGGTTTTAGACCAATATGGAGAAGCCTCTGGCAAAATCATAAACAAGCACAAAATCGATATATATGCTTGGAACGTTAAAGCAAGTATCTTGGTAAGAATTGCAAACACTCTACAGTTCCCCTTTTCTGCTGATTGGAAATTCTTCAAGTATCTAGGCACACCTATCAGCCTAAAATCCCTCCCTGGTGAAGCATGGCAAGTGATCCTTCAAAAACTCAAAGAGAAATTCGAAATTTGGGGAGCAATTTGGTTGAACCCGGCTGGCAGAGTGGTTTTGATAAAGTCAGTTTTATCTTCCTTTCCAATCTTCCAATTCTCAGCCCTTCATGCCCTGATAGGGATAAAAAAGGCAATGGCTAAATTGATTCGTAAATTCCTCTGGCAAGGGGGGAAAAGAAAACGGCAAAAAACTCCATATGGTCAACTGGTCCACAATTTGTGCCCCAAAAGAGAATGGTGGGCTAGGGATTTAAGATTCGGAAAAGGTAAACATAGCACTAGGGGCAAAACTCCTTTGGAGATTGATATCAGGGGGCAACGATTGGTGGAAGAAGGTAATTTGCTATAAATAACTCTCAAAAAACCGAAAAAGATGCTTGGATGTAGCCACAACACAACAAACAAGATCCCCTATTTGGAAACTTCTAAGAGCTTCTCTCCCGCTTATTAGGAATCACCTCTTTTGGGGCCCAGGGAATGGCAAAGAAATCAAGATCTGGGATGACCTCTTTTCAGTCTCGGGAAAATTATCTGGTATTCCCTCCTTGGACTCTTTCAGAGCCTGGCTAACTTCTAAAGGGAAGTCCCTCCTCTTTGATATCTCAGATTGGAACAACAATGGATCTTGGAAGGGGTGGAACTTGGGAGAGGTCCCTCCAAATCGGTTCATTTCCTCGCATCATTTTCTTATGATCATAAATGGCTCTGCTCCAGTTTGTTAACACTCCAAGAGTCACTCCCAGACTGCAAATGAGAATAAGCTTGGTAACATAGAAATAAAAAGACTTGATTGGATAACTTGGGTTTTAGGCAATTATGAGAGTGGTTAAATTAAGGAAAAGGCAATAAAGCCATTGGGTATGGAGTCCATGAAATACAACAATTTTGACTTAACATTCTATGGGCAACAAGTGAAGAAAACAAAACCTTTGGCTAGTGGTTTCTTAAGTGTCTCAGGGAAAATGAATGAATGGGAAGATAATAGAAGAGTTGACAATCTCACTATCAGACAAAACAGGTCCTTTAATGATTCATACAACAAAGGATTTAATCATACTTTAGAAAATCCTTTTCCAAGATGACTAAACAAAGATAAACACAACCATGGCAAAAATTCTCATAAAACCTTTAAAATAATTCTCTCAGCACAGTAAGCATTTGTCATATTCCATATAACATCTGCAATATGTTTATGAAGGAAAAGATTGTGAAATAACTGTAGAAAAGATTACATACTAGCCAAAAACTTCATCCAACTGTTCAGGTCTTTGCACAGAAAGCTAAGACAATTCCTGAGAAAAGCATCAAACTTCCAAACCCCTGCAGCTCATCATCAGTTCTTGAGAATCCTACCACAGAACTCTCGGGTCTTTTTCTCTCTTCCCAAAACTACAGTCTAGAAAGACTGCTCCTTTTCTTTCTAATACAGAAATGTTTATATATCAATAAAACTAAACCAACTCCCTCTAGCACTCAAGAACTAATATCTAAAAATAGAATTCTGTTTTGGTTAAGCCGCAAGAAATCTGGAGCTCGTTGTGATCTTTTGCCTGGAAAGATGGAAAAAAATTCAATTGTCGACTTGAAAACTGGAAGTGATTTGAATATTGTTTGGTTGTCGAATCCATGCATTGCGAATACTCTGCCATCTGCAATTTCCATCTTTGAAATGTTGAATATGAGTTTGAATGCTATCTATGTTCTCTTGAATGATTGCCACATGCCCTTTGACTGCAATGACCAATTCGTATCGTCATTATGTTAACTGATTTTTTGCATCGCCCGAAGATTTTCGTAGTGCACCTCCGGATTTCGTAGCGCCATTGTGTGTCTGGCCAGGTGATTCCGTAGCGCAACTTGTGTGTCTAATATATCTCTAACCATAACACTTTTTTAAAAACTAAGAGAGGTTTTTGTTATTTGGTATGTGATGAACAAAAACCTYCTCCAKTTTTCAAAAATAACTTCCCATTTGTTCATAATCCAAGTTTTAAGTTAGTCACTCAAAACTGGCAGAAGCGTCCTTGCAAAATAACTCTGCACATTTCGGTAGTGCMAATATTRAACATCTCTGTGTGCAATTCGGTAGCATCCGACATGAAAACGGATTTGGTAGCAACCTATGGAATTCACAGCGCCATCATTACATTGCTTAACAGATTTGGTAGCACTTTAGGTAGCAAAATGGCAGACCATGCTATATAGACAATTTCGCAGCGCCATGGCGCTACAAAATGTCTATGCGTTTCTATATGATGAGACTAACCAAGAACTTTGAGCTGATAGATGAAAGCCTCTGTTTAGCCTGTTAGACGTTATTTAGTTGCTTATGGAGAGCCAAGGCTCTTCTAGTTGCAAATTCTTGTGCTAACACAGTGCACCTCCAACAAAAGGATAGAAGAGGATGGGGTGCATCAGGCTACTCGGTGAGGGATGCAAATTCTCCTCTCCGAATACCATCTTCCGGAAAAATCAGCCATTTGGAAGGAGATCTGGGGTGCAGACGGACTACCTAAGATCAACATTTTCGGCTGGCAATTAGCCCATAACAAATTATTAACAGGGGAGAACTTGCTCAAAAGAGGTTTTTTGGGGCCTTTCAGATGTGCCCTCTGCAACCAAAACTTCGAAAACAGAGAGCATCTCTTCTTGAATTGCAACTTTGCCAAACATGTTCTGCACACTGTTTACTCTGACTTAACACAACAAATCTCCTTGCCAACAAATTGTGGAAGCTTGATTGGAAAATGGAGCAAAGCCTGTAAATTCTCCTCCAAAAAATTGAACTTTCACCGCACCTGGAAGGCTTCAATAAAATTTGTCTGTTGGAAAATTTGGTTGGCAAGGAATAAGCTTATCTTCAAAGAGAAATTAACGCCCCCCTCCATAGTAGCTGCTCATGCACTAGGACAACTGGGAGAGTTCCTCTCCTCTCGAAGATTCAAAATTATGATAGACAATCACTTGGCAAAAGAAGAAGAAAAGTGGATGAAAAAAGTGAATCTCACTTCCAACCACTCATAAAAAACGCCACAAAAATCATGCTGGCAGCTTCAATTTTCTCACCAAGAATTCAATCTTTGGTTTACATTGCAAGTAGGACATGTCCTATGCTTTGATGGAGCTTCAAAAGGCAACCCAGGGGAGGCAGGTGCGGGAGGGGTGCTGTATAACCCTAGAGGAAAAAGGTTGCTAGATTTTTTTTTGGAACCCGGGCATAAATTCTAACAATATGGCAGAAGCTTACGCGATGTACCAAGGAGTGTTATTAGTCCAGGAACAATAGCTTAAAAGTATCACAATTGTAGGGGATTCAAAAAACATAATTCAACTACGGGAACCACTCCAAAGAGTACCAAGCTTCAGAGAATTATCGAGAGGATCAAATCGCTACTGTCCCCAATACAAGCAAACTTCATTCACGTCCTTCGTGGAAATAAAGAAGACGTCGACAACATGGCAAATCAAGCAATCGGTTTGGCCCTTGGACATATGAAAATTCAAGGGAGGGTCCTATTCTCAACACCTCCTTAATGTCTCAGACCCACGTCATCTCAGCACCACCTGGCTCTAGGACTCCCGCGGCTTAACACTTGGAGGGTTCATGCAGATTGGGAAACTCCATAAAAGGGCAGAGTCGTACCCCCATAATCTCCTGGTTCGTGGGAAATCGCAAGACAAGAGCCTCAATCGCTTCCATGGTAAGGATCGGCTTTCTCGCAAACTTCCCTCGTGGGACTCCATGGCGCAAAGTACCCTACAACGTCAGGCCAACCAATTCTTCATCTGCATTGAGGATAAGTGAAAAGATAATCATCATGAGCTCCAACAAGGAAAATCAACCAGTACAGGCCACCTCATCGTTTGATACACTTGATCCATGGGCTAGCTCGAAGCTGTTCGTATTCATGCACCCAGGTAACTTTAAACCACGATAAATCCGAAGGTTTGCCTATGTTCCCCCATTCCTGTCAGAGTCTCAGGGTTTTCACAGTCTCGATTTCGTTCTTAGCAGAGGAAGAGAAAGCTCTGCGAAATTTGTCGATCAAGAAGAAGTTTGGTAGGCACGCGGTCCCTTTGGTATTCACAATTGGAACATCGTTGGAGTTATTGTCCCTGGCCAAATTGAATTCAACCGTGTCAGAGGTATTCACGATTGGAACTGCGCTGGAGGTATTGTCCCTGGCCAATTAAATTCAATAGTGTTAGAGGCATGCCTCAAGAGAACATTTAGCAACAAGCCTGGGTGAATGCAGAGGATGAGCTGGTGGATGATAATTTCACCACCTCTCAACGACTTTCTCTCTAAATTGATTCCCACAGGTCTACCCTTTCTTTTAGGTTGGAAACACTAGCTCAAAACCGAATGCTAATCGAACAACTACAAGATGAAGTTGACTTCCTTCGTCGGCAAGGGGAGGCAATGGAAGCTTGGCTGGATGCGACATCTCCAAGCTCTTCAGTGCAAAGTCAGAATGAGGAAGTTGGTAGCAGACCATGATCCAGTGAAGTTCTTCTAGACTTGAATGTGGCTCTTGCACCTCCTCCGGATGAAGACTATGTTAAAGAGGGCCAGTAAGAAAGTATTTTGTTTTTGTAAGCCTAAATATGGCATAAATCTACCATTTTTTAACAGACCTAGGTCAGGAACACCATTGTATGTAAACATTTTCGTTTGAATTCTTTCAAAGACTTGCAAATCTAAGCCTAGAAAGCGTTCAAACAGAATTGTTTACATACAATGCTGTTCCTAACCTGGGTYTGTTAAAAAATGGTAGATTTATGCCATATTTAGGCTWACAAAAACAAAATACTTTCTTACTGGCCCTCTTTAACATAGTCTTCATCTGGAGGAGGCGCAAGAGCCACATTCAAGTCTGSAAGAACTTCACTGGATCCTGGTCTTCTACCAACTTCCTCATTCTGACTCTGAAYTGAAGAGCTTGGAGATGTCGCGTCCAACCGAGCTTCCATTGCCTCCCCTTGTTGACGAAGGAAGTCGACTTCATCTTGCAGTTGTTCGATCAACGTTCGGTGTTGAGCTAGCGTTTCCAGCATAAAAGAAAGGGTAGAGTTGTAGGAATCGATTCAGAGAGAAAGCCGTTGAGAGGTGGTGAAATTATCATCCACCAGCTCGTCCTTTGCATTCTCCCGGGCTTGCTGCTGAACGTTCTCTTGAGCCATGCCTTAACACTGTTGAATTCAATTTGGCCAGGAACAACACCTCCAACGTAGTTCCAATTGTGAATACCTCTGACACGGTTGAATTCAATTTGGCCAGGGACAATACCTCCAACGCAGTTCCAATTGTGAATACCTCTGACACGGTTGAATTCAATTTGGCCAGGGACAATACCTCTGGTGTTGTTCCAATTGTGAATACCAGAGGGACCATGCCTACCAAACTTCTTCTTGATCGACAGATTTCACAGAGCTTTCTCTTCCTTTGCTAAGAACGGAATCGAGA
>JASDQU010440133.1:12960-28408 GCA_032191745.1 Picea mariana | reverse complement strand
CCAACGCAGTTCCAATTGTGAATACCTCTGACACGGTTGAATTCAATTTGGCCAGGGACAATACCTCTGGTGTTGTTCCAATTGTGAATACCAGAGGGACCATGCCTACCAAACTTCTTCTTGATCGACAGATTTCACAGAGCTTTCTCTTCCTTTGCTAAGAACGGAATCGAGATTGCGAAATCCCTGAGAAGCTGACGGGAATGGGGGAACATAGGCAAACCTTCGGATTTATCGTGGTTTAGAGTTCCCTGGGTGCATGAATACGAACACTTTCAAGCTAGCCCGCAGATCAAGTGTCTATCAAACGATGAGGTGGCCTGTACTGGCTGATTTTCCTTGTTGGAGCTCATGATGACTGTCTTTTCACTTATCCTCAATGCAGGTGAAGAATTGGCTGGCGTGAGGTTGCGGGGTACTTTGTGCCATGGAGTCCCACAAGGGAAGTTCGCGGGGAGGTCGATCCTTGCCATGGAGGCGATTTAGGCTCTTGTCTTGGGATTTCCCATGAACCAAGAGATTATGGGGGTATGACTTTGCCCTTTTATGGAGTTTCCCAATCTGCATGAGCCCTCCAGGTGTCGAGCCGCGGGAGTCCTGGAGCTAGGTGGTGCTGAGACATTAGGGAGGTGCTGAGAATAGGACCCTCCCCTGAATTTTCATATGTCCAGGGGCCAAACCGATTGCTTGATTTGCCATGTTGTCGGCTTCTTCATTATTTCAGCGGAGGATGTGGATGAAGTTTGCTTGTATTGGGGACAGTAGCGATTTGATCCTCTCGATAATTCTATGAAGCTTGGTATTCTTTGGAGTGGTTCTCGTAGCAAACTGCCGAATTATGTTTTTTGGATCCCCTACAATTGTGATATTGTTTAGCTGTTGTTCCTGGACTAATAGCACTCGGTACATCGTGTAAGCTTCTGCCATATTGTTGGAATTTATGCCCAGGTTCCAAGAAAAATCTAGTAGTCTTTTTCCTCTAGGGCTATACAACACCCCTGCCTCCCCTGGGTTGCCTTTTGAAGCTCCATCAAAGCATAGGACATGTCCTACTTGCGATGTTAACCAAAGATTGAATTCCTGGTGAGAAAATTGAAGCTGCCAGCATGATTTTTGTGGCGTTTTTTGAGAGGTTGGAAGTGAGATTCACTTTTTTCATCCACTTTTCTTCTTCTTTTGCCAAGTGATAGTTTGTCATAATTTTGAATCTTCGAGAGGAGTGGAACTCTCCCAGTTGTCCAAGCGCATGAGCAACTAGTATGGAGGGGGAGGTTAATTTCTCTTCGAAGATAAGCTTATTCCTTGCCAACCAAATTTGCCAAGAGATAAATTTTATTGAAGCCTTCCAAGTGTGGTGAAAGTTAGATTTTTTGGAGAAGGAGCCTTTATAGGCTTTGCTCCATTTTCCAATCAAGCTTCCACAGTTTGTTGGCCAGGAGATTTGTTGTGTTAAGTCAGAGTTAACAGTGTGCAAAACCTGTTTGGCAAAGTTGCAATTCAAGAAGAGATGCTTTGTGTTTTCAAAGTTTTGGTTGCAGAGGGCACATCTGAAAGGCCCCAAAAAACCTCTTTTGAGCAAGTTCTCCCCTGTTAATAATTTGTTATGGGCTAATTGCCAGCCGAAAATGTTGATCTTAGGTAGTCCGTCTGCACCCCAGATCTCCTTCCAAATGGCTGATTTTTCTGGAAGATGGGATTCAGAGAGGAGAATTTTATAGCCATCCCTCACTGAGTAGCCTGCTGCACCCCATCCTCTTCTATCCTTCTGTTGGAGCTGCACTGGGGCAGAGCCATTTATGATCATACGAAAATGACGCGAGGAAATGAGCAGATTTGGAGGGACCTCTCCCAAGTTCCACCCCTTCCAGGATCCATTGCTGTTCCAATCTGAGATCTCAAAGAGGAGGGACTTCCCTTTGGAAGTTAGCCAGGTTCTGAAAGAGTCCAAGGAGGGAATACCAGATAATTTTCCCTTAACTGAAAAAAGGTCATCCCAGATCTTGATTTCTTTGCCATTCCCTGGGCTCCAAAAGAGGTGATTCCTAATAAGTGGGAGAGAGGCTCTTAGAAGTTTCCAAATAGGGGATCCTGTTTGCTGTGTTGTGGCTACATCCAAGCATCTTTTTCGGTTTTTTGAGAGGTATTTATAGCAAATTGCCTTTTTCCACCAATCGTTGCCCCCTGAGATCAATCTCCAAAGGATATGAGTTATGCCTCGGTGTTATGCATCCTCACTGGCATTGAAAATTGAAATGTATTTAAAACTTCAGAGATTATAGCTGTTTACAAGTAAACGCCTATCTTCAGACCTATTATTCTACAATGTAAGAACTGTGTAATGTGATAATATTGTCTGTTAGGATAGTAATTTGAACGATTTAAATGCAGCAATGTTAATTATTCTGTGAGTTTTTGATGCAAGACCTAAGAAAACATCTTAACCTTGAGCCTTTTATAAAAGTGGACAATACCAAGGAAAGGCCAGAAGAGAATGAGATCCAGCAAAGGGCAGTGGTGAGTGGTGTTTTGGTTGGAATGGAAAACCTGAAATTTTGCTTCCATGGGTAGTTTGAACATATCCTTAAAGATTCTGTTTTAAAATGGTGCAGGTCAATGAAGACTGTCCTCAATGTAATCATCCGCAGTTAGAGTATTATACCAGACAGGTAGGCAAATTAAATTTGTTGGGTTAGCTCATCTTTTTCCTAGTGGTTTTGGATTGCATTTGGTTTACAAGTTTAAATCCCTCTCAAACTTCAACATTTCTGAGACACTGTTCTGAACTTATTGCAGTTACGGTCTGCAGATGAAGGGCAAACAGTGTTTTATGAGTGTCCAAAATGCCACCATAAATTTGCACAGATTACTTGAACTGGCCATATCATATTTTTACGATCGTGGTTCCTCTTATTGTAGATGAGTTTTATTTACAATTAATTTTTTTGGGGGCTGGAAACTCAGCAGGGTTATGATGCATCAAGTGTTTTGGTTGCAAGGGCATTGATCTTTATCTTTCAATATTTAAACCAAAAACTGCGTAAGGTGATTTGTACATAACCTTTACAAGAGATTGTTGTTTTCAACATGTTTCTTTGGACTCGCTAATTTTGCATTGCCCACAGCCCCAACGCAGCGTATTTTGATCTGAGGTTGCATCAACGCATTCTTTTTGCACAGATTACTTGAACTGGCCATATCATATTTTTACGATCGTGGTTCCTCTTATTGTAGATGACTTTTATTTACAATTAATTTTTATGGTGGCTGGAAACTCAGCGGGGTTATGATGCATTAAGTGTTTTGGTTGCAAGGGCATTGATCTTTATCTTTCAATATTTAAACCAAAAACTGTGTAAGGTGATTTGTACATAACCTTTACAAGGGATTGTTGTTTTCAACATGTTTCTTTGGACTCACTAATTTTGCATTGCCCACAGCCCCAACGCAGTGTATTTTGATCTGACATTGCATCAACGCATTCTTCTTATTCCTTAGCATCGGTTCTTAAAATAGTGACTTCATGCTGAAAAATACTATTGGAAATTAATTATTTGTTAAATTGCATATTAAGGATTTCCGACTCTTTGTGCATAAACGTGGCACTTTGAACGCTGGCACAACTATTTTCAATTTTTTATATGGATTACTATGTCTCCAATGCAGAGTGTAATACAAGATATAGAACAACAAACATAGCACTTTGAAAGCTGGAAGAACTATTTTAATAGAGTTTGCTATGTCTACAATGCAGACTGTAATACAAGATATATAAGAAAAAAAGAGTATAACCACAAAGAATAATTGAGGCAGTAATTGTGGGATAAAACAAATATTGACAACAGTGGGCAAAATGAAAGACGATGAACGATATTGAGAGACTCTAAATGTGTGCTAAGGACCATTTACAATATAGTAAGTTCGTGGATTGCAATGAATGTATGCATAGTGTTCAGTTTAAGGTCATCTCTGTTTCCTTAGAAAATGTTGTGGTTAGATGGAGAAATGTTTGCTGCTATTTTAGAAAGCAGTGATAATATCATTTTCATCAGTATTGCTGCAAGTATCATTGAAGATTTATGATAATTGAATGTATGCATAGCTTTCAGTTTAGAGTTGTGTGGTTGTTTAGAATATGTTGTGGTTACATGGAGCAATATTTGCTTTTGATTTTAGAAAGCAGTGATATCAATGTTGTTGAGCCTAACATTTAAGCATAGTTTTTGAACTTGGACTCGGACTCGGACTCGTACTTAAACTTGGACCTCCACCCTAAACTCTAAACCATTAGAGATAAAATATTCAAAGTTTGCTTATCTATATAATATGCAAGGGTGAATATATCCAAATGGTACAGAGTGTAACACATATCAGCAACAAAGTTAAATGGTTTATGTTAAAGATTTTATAATGTTTAATTAAATTAAACATAAGAGGCATTTGAAGATTTTCAAGCTCTCCTTGTTATATAACTTTTGGGTTAATATGTTATTTCATGTGGAAGTTAAATGGTTTGTATTGGTTCTTCTCGGCCCTTCCTATTGGTTGGAGTTATTGTGCTTTGGATGTTAGACAGTTCCTTGCACCTTGGCTCAAGTAATAGATATTTGTGTAAAGGAAAATGAAATCTGGAAATTGTGGGGTGACAGTTCTAAGGCTTTTATATTTTTGGAACAACTGGGTCTTGAGTTTGAATGTTGAATAGAGATTTTTTTGGAATAATGGCGGTGATAATTTGAATATAATAAATGTTAATTCATCAACATAACAGTAACCATCTCATTCTCGACCATTATATCACTTTTCGCTCATTATATCACTCTTCGCTTATTACAAGCCCCTCACTTTTCCAGATACATTTAAATTTTCCATGTTCTGTTGTGAATTTTATTAGAATGAAAGGGGTATTAAAAGGAAGAAGCGGGGCATTGATTGGTGTTTGGATGTTAGTGTGATTGTTTTCTGAAATTGCTTGAACAATACTTGTGGTGTTTCCCGACCATTATACCACTTTACACTCATGACAATCCCCACATCTCCCCAATAGTCCTGTTCACTCCCTGTGCGGACATCAATTGATTGGTGTTTTTATGGATGGATTGCATGTGCTTCCGTGGTAAATGATAAGARCGAACTTTTAATTCTATTTAGGTAGAGTTAATGCATGGATTATTAAGAAWTTTTCATGACATGTTTTGGATCATTGTTACAGGAAGAGATTTTTTAGCAGAGGCAACAATGACAGAGGTAATAGAGGTAAGAGAAATTGATAGAGGGGTCATAGGAGACCTCGTTTTTTCATACATTTTCATGATGACCCCCAGGAATTGARCCATCTTTTCCAAGSTGGGTTCTTCAACCTAGTAGGCCAAGGAATCCTACAACCCTGACCTCAAGGACCACCCTTCCAAGCACATTAGAACCTTTCCAACATTTCARTCCCTCCTCATGTTTCAATGCGACTAGAACCGTCTGCCAACGATGGTTGGCAAGAGATTGTCCACCAGCTTGTTTTTCACCACCATGGTTGGTCCACTGCATCATTGCCATTACCCCCTCCACCACCAAAAAACCAAGTTTCCCAAGCTGAGCCTGCTGTCTCATCCGTGCAGTCATCACATGTCGGTAAAAGATTAAAAACAGATGTCCCCGAGCCTATGCAGGATAAAGGAAAATGAATAACCACTCACTCTAGCTCATCCAAAGATTTTGCCAAGTCACTTTCCTCTCGCCTTCATCTTAAGGATGGATGTTCTCATGTCATTAGTGCAATTCAGCTTGAAGGCTCTCACCAGTCAAAGGCTGCCATAGAAAAATCAAAAGGGGACATCAGTGAGAAGAGGCCTAATGCCTCGCATATTAAATATGGATTTTGATGAATGAGGTTATTTTATATGTCGAAGACAATATTTTTATTTTGATAAAGTTTTGAACAAGGAGCATATATTTGAGATTGTTTTGGACATAGCATTCATTTGAGCATTTTTTATCGGACAGGTTGGATATGATGCTATTTTTTGGGGACATGATTATATTACATTTTGTTGATATTTATTATTTGAGTATATATATATATATATATATATATATATGAAACGAGAGTTACAATGAGATGTTTTGAATTAAATGATTTGGATATTTGTTATTATAAAAGGAAATAAATGGGAGTCACAAGGGGTCCCACCTATTTAGTTATTATTTAATACTCTTATTTATATATTATTATTATTTATTTGTCTCAAACTAATTAATTAAGTTAATTTGACTTAATTAAAGAAAGGTAGTTCAACTACCATAATTTATTGAGGAATAATAAAAACTCAATCAAATGGAGAGACAAGGGAGAGAATAGAAGGAGAACTACAACCACAAGGTTTGCTCTATACTAGTGAGATACTTCCAACTTTCATTCATTCTGAGTTTACTAGAAAGCTTAATCCTCTTGATGACAACCGGGTCTTATTGAAGGCAACAAGATTCAAAAACCGAATCAAATATTTCATCAGCTTGTTTTAAAGGTGTATGATTTATCTTTGATAATCTGTGTATTTTTTTTGTGCGAATTGAGTTTCATGACTGATAAAGAATATCTTGCAGAGTCAAATCACAACATTTGTAGAAGGCTGATCCAGATTTTTAGCTTCAGTTTTCTTCTTGATTGTTGGAGTCTTTTTGTATGGTGCCCATCGAAGGTTTCTAAATTAGATTTTGGTCCCTACCCTCGCAGGGGTTTGTAGAGAGAACTCAGTTTTGTATCTTAGAATAAAATAAATGAAAATTTTGATTATTGTTTCAGTCTCACACGTGTTTTAATGATTTGGTTCATTCTTTTGCTTTGATCTCCATATATACATTTGTATAATTTGTGTACACATTCATGTAACTTTGTTTAAAGTTTAAATTTTTTTGCATTCATATATACAACACATAAAAATCAGCCTCGGTCCTCTGTAATTAATACTTGTGGATTAAGCAATTGTTTTTGAGGCTATAAACATCGGGTAACATTTCCAACTATCTTGTCTTAGCCCGACAAGATCTGAAAATGCTTGAGTAAGGATTTCCATACCTTTTCCTCAACAATGTTATGACTTGAGATCCTTGGAGGGCGTGCTGGTTTGTCTTTGTAGGACCTAGCTGGTGGACAGTTTTGGAAGAACAAGCCTAGCTTGGGCTTCCATGGGGCTTGGAGCCTACAGGTGGATGCCAAAGGCCCGCATGCCGAATGAGGAAAATCAAACTTGAAAGGCCTTGAAGATGACTTGGACGATGTAGCCTAGCCCCCTCATGCCAAACTTTTTTCCTAGGAAAGACAAAACGTCTCCTTTTTTAGCATGTCGTCACCTAGGGGGTCAGGGCTTGGTGGTGAGGTGACATAAATTGGCACTTGGATGTTTTGAAGGGGCTTGAACCTTCATCATGAAGGAAGTTGTTGGATGCTTGACATGTGGCTTTGGGAAGCCTCTCTACTCTTCTCCATCACCAACGAGCTCCTCCAAATGCCAAAACGTTCCCTAAAGGGGTGACGTCCTACTAAAATTAGGGTTTTGTTTGTGCAAAAGTGAAATTTTAAATGAATTGTTTAATATTATTTTGTTAAGGGGGGAAGATTAGGGACAACTTGTATAAATAGGAGATCATAAGATCTTATTTTAACATAACTCTCCCTCTTATGAGAGGACTTCGACTGAAATTTTCACTACACTTGGCATATTTGTCTCTTGTGCACTTGTTTATGGCTATCTTTGGTGAATGGTCAATGGAGGTGTGATGCGCTAGCCTTGGATGAATTGTTTCTAGCTTTTATGGTGGATTATCTTAGCATCTTCTTGATTTGGTATGGTTTTTTAGTCTTATTCTATCATTTATTTAAAGTCAATGATTTTTATGCTAGGAGCTCGGTGGGAAGTAAGAGTATTTACACCCCCACTCTAGTCTTCATCATTTATTGCTTGAAGTTTACTAGATGTTGCAAGGGTTTTGTTTGAGGTAGTGAGAGGATTTACACCCTTCATCTTCAAACCCTAACTAGAGATACTTTCCTTGAAGAGTAAGAGGGTTTACACCCCCAAGGAGGTAGCATCTCTAGTTCATTTACTTAACTCCATTAACCCAATATTTAAAGGTACAAGTCATTTGTTCATTGCATTGGAGATATAAAATCGTTGCCTTGGGAAAAGTGAATTTTGCTAGTTTCAAGTTTATCTTTTGGAGAAGTGTTCCTTGAGTCTTGAGCTCTCTTACCTCATTGAGGCGTCGCTCTTCTTCCACTACTTTGTTTGTTGTTATAAAAACTATACTACATCCATTAGGGCTGCATAACCCTAGCTGATGAATCTCTCTTATCTCACAAACTAACCCTAGGATCTTTCTAACTTTAGTCACCTAGTCCACTAACCAGGGCACACTTTTTTAGGCTATCTCTTGGCACTTTTTCCATGGTTAATTTTGTTGTTGCATTCCATTGAATGCTACAACCATAAGGATGATAAATTACTATAGAAAATCACTTTATAACTACTTGTTTTATTCAATCTCAAAGTGCTATATTTAATTTATGATTGATTGTCAAATTCATTGATAATATTGTTGGTTAATCTTATGCTTTTACATGTTAATTTAGATGTTTTATTTGTTGATATAAACTATTATCTACTGCTGCAAATTAGTGACAAGAAGTTTAACTTGTTGATCCATACTAACATATAGCATTGCAAGGTGTCTTTCTTTGTGCATCAGACATGTACAATCATCCAAAGAAGTACTACATCTTTCAGGTAAAAATTACTTGGCTTATAAGGCATATCCTCTCAAATCTCCCTCTGCTTAGACTTGACTTATAGGGGTTTCACTTTCATCTCCATCCATCTCCATCCCATTCCCCTACGGTCACCGGGATCGCCTCCCAAGAGTGACCTAGTCACCCTTGAAATGTGGGACCTAAATTGAGGTGACATTGGGTGTAAGATTCCCTAGCTGTAGCACTTGCTTTTGCAGTTGGGTTAGGATTTGTCCAACCTACAACCTTGGCTATAACACTCTTAATATTAAATCTCAATATGCAAACATGTCACATAGAGCCACAACATAGTGCTCAATCAATTCAGTATGCACCCCTTTTATCAACAATATATATACATATATAAACATGCTACAACAAACATGTAACTCCCATGATAATATGCATGCAGGCCTATGATAGTTCAGGAGCCATACTCAACCTTCGCCTACAACAAGATGATATGCAAAACATAACAATTATGAACAACTAACATGCTACATAAAAATACATGATATCCATACATCTCCCTAACCAACCAATCAACAATGTTGAGGCCATGTTGGGAATGCACCAACAGTTATGGGTTCATCATTATGCAAACTATTTGGATCATGGCCCATGTGATCATGGGGAAACCATGCACTGAAATATTGTGATTCAAACAATTGAAGTGAAAACCAAGTAGTTAGGATTCAACCCTTTGAATTACAAGCAAAAGTTGACCAATATCTACTAACATCAATTACAATTACAATCCAAACATATGAACTCTAGCCCCATCGTGACCCCCAACTCAGGATGGTGAGGCGAAGTAACAAGCAAACCAAATTCATTGGAAATACCAACTCCAAAATATTAATGCAGGCTTTGTAAACCATTCAACCCTGAAATATAACCCTCAAATCACTGTATGCACAAGATAATCCCTTGAATGCAAACAACATTAATCATATACAACAAACTATCAATTCAAGGGCTACCAATTGAGTAAGTAATGGGCATGAACGATGGGCATTTAAGTATTACCTCGTCTGATAACTTCAAAGGGTAGGTTCACCGAGGATGAATCAGAAGCGATAGCGCAAGAAATATTGGTAAGTAAAATGGGTCAGGACTTCAAGCTCGATAACTCACCCACCAACTTCAACCAACAAAGGGATATGCTCACATTGGCTCACACGGTATTAATAATGCAAATGACCAAGCTACTTTCCATGTGAAAATAACAAATAAAATGACAACGATACAATGCAATGGGTTCAAGCTCGAACAATGAATCAAAGGAAAGGATTTAGCAGAGGCTACATGTATGCACAGTGGGCACCTACCATGAAGAAAAAGATGCAGATCGTCCCATGTATATAAGCTTACATTGTCAACACTACTAGATTTTTGTGGTGTTTCCATGGTGCCTTCGGGCTTAACTAGTAGACTGTCACTGCAAGCAATCAAACAAACATACAATGACTCCCTTTCTAGCCAACTAACATATGCAAGCTTTGAATTAGTTAACCGAGTTCGACCCTCAACAAAATGAGCTAAGGAGAGACGATTTCGATGGTATAATACAAGCTTTCAAGTCAACCATTTGAGCAATACATGATATCACCTTCAAAACCATATAGACTGTGTGTAAGGGTGCAAGCAGAGAATGTTATATTGGCCTTGTAAACTCAAAAAGTCAAAAAGGTCGAACTGCAAAAGAGCACCAAAAATAAATAGAAGAATGAGATAAAATATTGGGGTTAACACCCCTTGAAATAATGAACCCGCATGTCGATTATTCATTCCAAATCGTGGGTGGTGATCATCTGACATGCCATGCAATGCACTGTAATATTTACTCCAAGTTTGAATGCCCAATACCCTCCAGACAAGTGACAATGTCTATACCATGTTTTTAGCCTCATACATTTGGATGAAATCTCAATGACATGCCTGTAATCTTATGCTTGATGTATATGCCAAAACCAAAGTTGATATGTTGTAGAATTGCTAAGTCTGACAATGTCTATACCATGTTTTCAGCCTCATACATCCGGATGAAATCTCAATGACATGTCTGTAATTTTGTGATTGATGTATATGGCAAAACCAAAGTCGATACGTTGTAGAATTGCTAAGTATTGCATGGGGTTGAGACTATAGTTTCAATCACCTGGCAATTTAATTATGTGTGTGCCAAAGGTGCAAAGTATGCACAATAGTAGAAATTGTTTGCTTTTGGCATAGGCTTACTCCTTGTTTACATGTATCCACAATAACATGAGTCTAGGTATAGGTCCTCTAGGTTTAGATCATAGTTTTAGGATTATTCATTAATAGTTCTAGGATCAAACACTTGTGCACAAACCACTTCATGTATTAACAATGCTACATTTTTTGTTTTGCAGGTGCCATGTTTAATTGTAAATAAAGGCATAGGTAATCAATCACAACAAAACCAAACAAACCATAACATATAACCACTATATATACAAGAGTAAACAAAGTTGTTTGCTATCATTCTGGACCATATCATATTGAAAACAAAGTTATGCATAACCATTAGAACACCAACCAAGCTACACCCATATCCTCCAACTGTAAATAGAGGCCGAGGCAACCAATCACAACAAAACCAAAAACACCATCATCAACCACAACCATGTCATATAACCAGTATATATACAACCATAAACAAAGTTGTTTTCCATCATTTTGAACCATATCATAATGAAAAAAACATTGCATATAACCATTATAAAAACCAACCAAGTTGCACCCATATCATCATGAAATAGTCATAACCATAATTTACGTTAAAAATAGAGACCTTGAAATATATGTGAACATGCCATCATAATAAACAGAGTTGCAATAACCATAACTTCCTTATTACTCCAATGCGACACTAGCATGGTGGGCCTTAGTATCCCATCTAAGATATTATAGATGAGACAATTAAACAATGGTTGCATTGGGCAATTAGGGCGAATCAATAAGCCACTCATCAGAAGAAGAAGTAGTAGAAGTAGAATTTGCATTGAAGGAGAAACCAAAAGAATAAAGTGCATGTCCGTGAGAAGAAGAATTAGAATCAATACTGATGTTGTGCTTCTTCATTGCTGCTTCTAAAACTACCATCTTCTTGAAACATTTGGACTCATCATGACCATCTTTATCACAAAAGTTGCAATCTCTGTTAGTATTCTTACTTTTATATTTTTCTCCTTTGTCACCAGTAGGAGCTAAAGTTGTCTNTTATAACAACCAACCAAGTTGCACCCATATCATCATGAAATAGTCATAACCATAATTTACGTTAAAAATAGAGACCTTGAAATATATGTGAACATGCCATCATAATAAACAGAGTTGCAATAACCAAAACTTCCTTATTACTCCAATGCGACACTAGCATGGTGGGCCTTAGTATCACATCTAAGATATTATAGATGAGACAATTAAACAATGGTTGCATTGGGCAATTAGGGCGAATCAATAAGCCACTCATAAGAAGAAGAAGTAGTAGAAGTAGAATTTGCATTGAAGGAGAAACCAGAAGAATAAAGTGCATGTCCGTGAGAAGAAGAATTAGAATCAATACTGATGTTGTGCTTCTTCATTGCTGCTTCTAAAGCTACCATCTTCTTGAAACATTTGGACTCATCATGACCATCTTTATCACAAAAGTTGCAGTCTCTGTTAGTATTCTTACTTTTATATTTTTCTCCTTTGTCACCAGTAGGAGCTAAAGTTGTCTGAGCAGGTTTGGGACCCTTATGTTGTTTGTTGTTGTAGCGAGGATGTTGCTTCTTGGGATACTTGGGTTTATCTTTCTGTTGGGCAACTAAGGCTTTGTTGGAGGGACCTGCAGTGTTGATCACTCCAAATTGTACAAGCTTATCCTCCTCTCGAATCAAAGAAGCACAAAATGACTCAAGAGTGGGTTTTTCATAAGCTTCTTCCCCTAGAGCCTCTCTCATGGCATAAAAGGTAGATACAAACACATAATATGCACTACCTAGCTTAGAAAGAATAAGATAGATGCAATGCTCTTCCTCCATCTTTATCTTACAATCTTCACACAAAATTATGAGTGTTTTAAACCTAGATAGATAGTCTCCAAGGCAAGAAAAATCACTTGGACTCAAGTTTAGTATTTGATTTTCTAACTGTTGTGCTCGAATAATATTGAGTTTACCAAACACAGATTCAATCTTTTCCCAAGCTTCTTCAGGGTCATCAATGTCTTGAATGTGGTACCTTAAATCAGAAGATATGGAAATTCTGATTAGTCCATGTTCTTAGTCATTCCTATCATCCCACTTGGCTTTCTTATCAACATCAGTGGGTGTTTTTTCCTTTCCCAAGGTAATTCGGTACAAGCCTTTACTTCTTAATAAATCTTCCATATGAGATTTCCATCGAAAGTAGTTGTTGTTGGTAAGAAAAATAGTACTTGTAGAAGCCATATTAAATATGTAGATAATGTGGATTTAAAAACTGAAACTGATGATCTGGATGGAAAGAGCTCGAAAATTTATGCGGTTTAAAAAAAGCTGCACTGAAAATGGACTTATGATGTGAGAGTTATGCCCTTTTTAAAAAAGGCATAAACTGTAACCAAATGACCACGTGATAGTGTATGTTGTTTTATAAAGTGACCCACTTTTATAAAGAGAAGTGGGGTTCACTTTTACAATGAAGTTACCTTATAACAAAAAGGTTGCATGCAAAATAACTCTAAAATAAAATATTAAAGCTATTTATAGTGGTTCACTTTTATACTTGAAGTGAAATACACTTTACAATTTTTGCATAACTTTTTAAAAAAAGGTAAGAAAAGAGAGACTTGAACTCAAAACTTCTTACTTAATAAGACAACTTTTAACCAAATGGTCTAGAAAAACATATTGTAATGTTCAGAAGGAGGATTGTTGTTGTTGTTGTTGGAGAGCGTGCTTAAAAAAAACTCTTTTCACAAAAAAAAAAATTCGCTTCTCGATGACAACAAGGGTTAGATCTCGGTTAGCTTCCCCGGAAGAGGCACCTTTTCCTATCTGTTTCTGATTTGTCGAGATCGCATAGGGCATGGGGCAAAGAGCATACGCAAATCTAAAAGAGTAGCAACTCGGAAATAAAAAATACAAAACCGAAATAAAACCCAAAAAACTTCTCTGCAAAAAATTTAAAAAATGCGTATGTTGTTGACAGCCTTGGAGAGCGTGCTCAAAAAAATCTCTTTTCACACAAGAAAAAAATTTCGCTTCTCGATGACAACAAGGGTTAGATCTCGATTAGCTTACCCGGAAGATGCACCTTTTCCTATCTATTTCTGATTTGCCGAGATCACATAGGGAACGGGGCAAAGAGCATACGCAGATCTAAAAGAGTAGCAACCCGGAAATAAAAAAAATACAAAACCGAAATAAAACCCTAAAAACTTCTCTATAAAAAATTTAAAAAATGCATATTCAAACTTTATACCTTCGAATTTAATTGTAATGGTCGTATCTTGGGCAAACGGAAACCTTTTCGAGTGAAACTAAAAGTGTTACTGAATTAAACGAGTGCTCTGGACGCAATGGAATAGTCCTCTCAGCGCAAAAATGTACAGAAGAGACAAAAAATGGAGATGATGCAACTCGGCTTCACGATCTCGATCTACAACATGAGCGGATCTTCAAACATGCCTTGATACCATGTTCGACAACACAGGTATTCCAACAGAGGATGAACACCTTCAGTAACCACTCACATAACCAGATCAAATATCAACACACCGATGTTTTCATGTGGTAAAACCCCTATAGGGAAACATCCACGGCCCTAGCCAACACGACCACTTGAAGCAGTTTATTAATGCAAAGAAAAAGATTACAGAGAGATTTTACAAGAGAGTTTCTCACAATCGATCATCAGCGAATGACACTCCATTCTCTTTAAATATAGATCATGGACCAATCGAGTGTTAAGCCATGGATCAATGGCCATTTAGATCGAGGAAAGTATGAACCGTCAGATCACTCTATGTCGGAAACATATCATGACCATCAGATTTCCTAACTACAAATGCATACTAAAGAAACACACTAGAAAAAACACTTTTACCTAACGACACAATAGACCAAGTAGATCTTACTAACTCCTAAGTGTCTAAATATCCTAACAATTTCCTTTCATTTGGATCCCCTCCTACTAGGGATGACCTCATATGATCTGATGAGAATCATTCTTCAGACACCCAACTTCATGACAAAACACACAACAAAAAAAGAGTCTCCAACACTCTAATTTTTGTTGGAATTTCCAATTTCTCCATTCTGTATCCACATCCAATTTTTATAAAAGACCTTCTATAAGGTCTAATTCGACCAAAATACACCCAACCATGCAATCTTCCTTCTCCATACATCGATCCTCCAAAGCAACAAATCAACCAATGGTATTTCTTATGCCCTCCAATATCTTGCTATTCCAAAGCTCAATGGGTAAACCAGGCAACAATTCCCATATCTTTTGAATGAATGTAGGTTCCCTTTGTGGGTCAAAGCCCAACATCCACCTCTTGAGACATAAACCTGATGGGCCCCATAACTAGTCATTTTCCAACAAAAGGGTTGCATATGCTTTAGATTTCACGAGAAAACATACCCAACCATATACAAGAAGATGAAAGGATGA
>JASDQU010440132.1:79712-98368 GCA_032191745.1 Picea mariana | reverse complement strand
TTGTTTTCTATTCACTGTTAACCCATTTTGATCCACAGCAAACCTGTTCTGCCTTGCTGAGCCCAACAGGGCATGCTAGTGCTCCCATTCTTTCTCACCCGGCGACGATTCGAGCACGAACACTCAGTAGAGTAGGAAGTCTTTTGTACCTTTGTTTATTTTGCAGGACCTATCAAAGAGCTCAAGATCGAAGCTCAGCCTGGAATTTGCAAGGACAAATGTCGTTCATAAGGTACATATCTTTCTCTTTCTCTTTCATTCATTAGCTTGATTAGATCTAAAAGGAAGTCAGTGTCCATGTTAAGCACTTTCTGTCTTGGTCTTAAGAGTCTATGGACCTCGAGAGAATCCACCTGAAAGCAGGGGGTTTTCTCTTCAAAAGAAATTGGCGAATCCACTGGGGACCACAAGATCACGTATGAAAGCATTGGTTTTGGCTTACTAAAAGATTCTAGCCTCATGGGTACCTTCCCTACACCACTTCCACTGACTACACATCATATTTCCACTGTCGATATGATTTCGACCACAACTTATCAATCTTTGGGATCATCTGACCCTTGGATTGTACCTAGTCCGTTGGAATTCGATGCACTAGGTGACACCTTGCCACTTAGTTCAGCCGAAACATCATATGTTTCTATCCAATCCGCTTCTCCCTCTTCAGATGACCAACATCTATTGGCATCTAACAATCGCTCGATGCCACCATAGTTTAGTTCCTTGTCTTCTGTGATCGACCACATTTCCCCAATTTTTCCTTCTGATGAATCTATTCTGGAAATAATTCACATTGATAAGTTACCTCTGGATAATAACCATCACCGATCCTCTTTTCTTCCCCCTCGTGAAGAAATTCGGGAAGATATACACTCTATCTCCCCTCAGGATGTTGATTTTCCATCATCTCCCATGATTTCAACTTCCGATGATTTGGATCCAGTAGTGGACATAGTGATCTCTTCAGTAGGGTTTTTGGAGCCTGATCTCCTTACCCCTATCGCGACCCTCAACATGTGTTCCTTCTAGAGTAATGTTCTTTCGTTCGGTGAAGATCTCTTGGAAGCCGTGACTGAATCTTGTCCCTTGACATGGTGTCCTTCCTGAGCGTTATTCTTTTGGAATCCATGATCAAGGAGAAGCTACGATCATTGTTTTCCTCTCTGTAGCAAGCTCATTAAAAAATGAAACAACAATCTAGGGATCGAACCTAGAACCCTAAGCATAGTTATTTTCCTATGTCAAGCTCATTAAAAAATGAAATAGTCACTTCTCTTGAACCTTCTTTTCATCCACCCTTCTCCTTTTTCTCATCTAGTAGTGAAATTGGTGACAACCTCAAAGTCAGTGAATGAATTGAATCTTGAAGGGCATGTCTCCAGCCTTTGATGATCATTATGGAGTTAAGCCACTAGCTTTCAAGATGGGGACATACCGAGCTTAGTCTTTGTTCTTTCTCGTGCTCGTAAATACATGAGAATGCATCCGAGTAGACTTTTATCTCTTTTTCAGACCTGTATGGATACATGAAAAAGGAACCCCCTGGAGTCGTCTTTAAGCTCTTTTCATACTCTCTAAACATGAAAAGATTGGCAAGTGATCTTGCTTCCTTTCACACTCGTTAAAAGGTTTGAAAGGGCGTCTTTCGAGTGGTAGTTTATCTCTTTTTCAGCCTTGTGAGACTAACATTACGAAAAAGGACCACATTGGAGTCATCTTTAAGTCATTTTCAGACTCTCTAAATATGAAAAAACACCAAGTTTACCTTCTCTGGACTCGTTAAACCATCATACATTGAATAGCCCATACAGGACCAAACCCTTACTTCTTCTAGTTCGTTAAACAAAGGAAGAGAGACTTACCGAAGGTAAGTTATATCGAGCATGTGTTACCCTCCTCAAGCTTGTTAAATCAAAAAGAAGTACCCATCTATCTGGATGGGGGAAAAATTGAAAGAAGCAAGCCAAACAGTTCTTGAGAATGTCACCAGTAATCCTTACAGTCTCCCTTGAACACGACACTTTGTCTTTGCATGCATTTTAATCCGCTGAAATTCTGCATTGAACCAATCCTCCAAGTTTCTGTAATCCTTTGGGTCACCTGATGAAAGTCACAGAATCCATTGCATCATCATGTTTTGGTCCATGTCATGTTTTTGCTGTTGTGCCTTAGTGTTCAAGGGAAGTATCTGCCTCAAGAGTCAACCATCACAAATCCTTGTTTCAATACCTGTGTCAGTCCATGTTATTTTGATCCACCAATTACATCTCTGTGTCAGTTTTGTCTCGTTGATGGGGGATACATCAAGGCCCTCCTATGACAAGTCTTTCCCTGTCGACCTCAACACATTATTCAGGGATTAAACCTAGAAACCAATTAGTACCTTCGGACCTGCATGCCTTAATGGCAGGCCTCCTCATGTCCGACAGTGGGTTAACATCATTGACCTCTGATCAGATGATTCCACAGATGTTTGACTTCAGCTCATCTATTCACGTTCATTGGAATGTACTAGGGTACCTTGGGAATCATTGACATCAATGGTGATTTCCCTCGCACTTGTTAACGGTTTACATCATTGACCGGTAATCAAGTGGTTTCTGCCATGTTTGACATCAGAAAATCTATTCGCATGGTTAGATTCGTACTACATCGAGATTAGTAAGAAGACCCTTGGTTGATTCATCACTCTTATATATACTTTTCACAGGTTGTGAAGGAGTTTCGTTTGAACAATGACAAATATACTGTTACATAGATCCACTTTGTATTGGTCGTGGCTATGTCTTGACATCTTGTAGCTCCACTTTGTATTCTTCGTGGCTGCAACCAGTTCAGGTCATGCGAATATAGATCCACATTGTATATTCAATGGCTATATCTCTTTATCAATATAATTATGGATCCGCAATGTATTTATGGTGGCCATACCTTGAAAGTCTCTATCACTCAAGCATAGGTATGCATGCCTTGGGTTTGAAGCATGTCTTAACATTTGTTTGATGGTCGTGTGTAGCTTCTGTCAGGTTCTTTGAGTCCATACCCTTGATTGAAAGTCTGCAAATCATTTCAGTTATCAGTTCCCATCTTCTAACTTCATACTTTGGGGGAAAATCTGTTAAACATCGAAATTACTCATTACGACAATGGCCTAGTGTCGTCGTTATCAATATTACAAGTATCACATTTTGGTCAGAAGTGTCGCAAGTGTCAGAAAAAGAATACTGCCATAGAGTCTATGTCATGCCTATAACAACACTGGAAGGACACTTGAAACACCTCAAACAACTAATTTGGAAGAAGAGGAATGGGTTAACAAAGTTTATAAACCTTTTTCCATTGGAAAATCCACTCAAAAGACATTTTTGGAGAGGAGCGCCCTCCTATACACTAATAGGGAGAACTAGTGCTCTGTGCACACTTTTAGGGGAGTGCTATAGTGCTCTGGTGCCCCTTTTGGGGGAGCGCTGCCTTTTCTGAGCGAGTTTTTACTTGTTAAGGAAAATCAGGAAGAGATCCCTTAAATATCTGAAGGCAGTTGGATTCGAATCCTTGGTCAATCCATGATCTTAGGGAAGATCCATAACTGAAGGAGGAGAATCCTAAACTTACCCCAAATATATCTCAAGTGGTTGGGCCTCTCCAAAACTATATAAGGAGGCCTTCTCATGGTGAAAGGGGAGATGGAAAGTATTGTGAAGCATCTAACTTATGATCTCATGAGGAAGATGTCATTTGGAATATCAACATTCTGTGTATGGACTATTTAAGCAAGGGTTTGTACAAGGAGAGCTTGATGAAGCTGCTGCACTCACATCCATGACTGTAAGTAACACTTTGTTATCATTAATACAATCAATTCTTGGCCTGTTTCTTTCAAAATTGTACTTGTTCCATATAATTTTGTCTACAGTAGATGGATCTACGTTTGAGATAATCTCAGTAGAGTAGGAAGTCTTTTGTACCTTTGTTTGTTTTGCATGACCTATTAAAGAGCTCAAGATCAAAGCTCAGCCTGGACTTTGCAAGGACAAATGTCGTTCATAAGGTACATATCTTTCTCTTTCTCTTTCATTCATTAGCTTGATTAGATCTAAAAGGAAGTCAGTGTCCATGTTAAGCACTTTCTGTCTTGGTCTTAAGAGTCTAGGGACCTCGAGAGAATCAACTTGTCCACAGGGGGATTTCTCTTCAACAGAAATTGGCAACTCCACTGGGGACCACAAGATCATGTATGAAAGCGTTGGTGTTGGCTTACTGAAATATTCTAGCCTCATGGGTACCTTCCCTACACCACTGCCACCGACTGCACATCATATTGCCACTATCAATATGATTTCGACCACAACTTATCAATCTTTGGGATCATCTGACCATTGGATTGTACCTAGTCCATTGGAATTCGATGCACTAGGTGACACCGTGCCACTTAGTTCAGTCGAAACATCATACATTTCTATCCAATCCACTTCTCCCTCTTCGGATGACCAACATATATTGGCACTCGACAATCGCTTGATGCCACCATAGTTTAGTTCCTTATCATCTGTGATTGACTACATTTCCCCAATTTTTCCTTCTGATGAATCTATTCTGGAAATGCTTCGCATTGACAAGTTACCTATGGATAATAACCATCACCGATCCTCTTTTCTTCCCCCTCGTGAAGAAATTTAGGAAGATATACACTCTATCTCCCCTCCTGATGTTGATTTTCCATCATCTCCCATGATTTCAACTTTCGATGATTTGGATCCAGTAGTGGACATGGTGATCTCTTCGGTAGGGCTGTTGGAGCTTGATCTCCTTACCCTTGTCGCGACCCTCAACATGTGTTCCTTCCAGAGTAATGTTCTTCCATCCAGTGAAGATCTCTTGGAAGCCATAATCAATGAGAAGCTACGAGCATAGTTTTCCTCTCTGTAGCAAGCTCATTAAAAAATGAAACAACAATCTAGGGATCGAACCCGAAACCCTGAGCATAGTTATTTTCCTGTTTCAAGCTCATTAAAAAATGAAATAATCACCTCTCTTGAACCTTCTTTTCATCCACCCTTCTCCTTTTTCTCATCTAGTAGAGAATTTGGTGACAACCTCAAAGTCGGTGAATGAATTAAAGCTTGGAGGGCATGTCTCCAGCCTTTGATGATCATTATGGAGTTAAGCCACTAGCTTTCAAGCTAGGAGCATACCGAGCTTAGTCTTTGTTCTTTCTCGTGCTCGTAAATACATGAGAATGCATCCAGGTAAACTTTTATCTCTTTTTCGGACCTATATGGATACACGAAAAAGGAACCCCCTGGAGTTGTCTTTAAGCTCTTTTCATACTCTCTAAACATGAAAATATTGTCGAGTGATCTTGCTTCCTTTCACACTCATTAAAAGGTTTGAAAGGGTGTCTTTCGAGTGGTAGTTTATCTCTTTTTTATCCTTGTGAGACTAACATTATAAAAAAGGACCACATTGGAGTCGTCTTTAAGTCATTTTCAGATTCTCTAAATATGAAAAACCACCGAGTTTACCTTGTTTGGACTCATTAAATCATCATACATTGAAGGGCCCATACGGGACCGAACCCTTACTTCTTCCAGTTCATTAAACAAAGGAATAGGGACTTACCAAAAGTAAGTTATATCGAGCATGTGTTACCCTCCTCGAGCTCGTTAAATCAAAGAGAGGTACTCATCTATCAGGATGGGGGAAAAATTGAAAGAAGCAAGCCAAATAGTTCTTGAGAACGTCACCATTAATCCTTACATTCGCCCTTGAACATGACACTTTGTCTTTGCATGCATTTTAATCTGCTGAACTTCTGCATTGAACCAATCCTCTAAGTTTTCGTACTCCTTTGGGTCACCTGACGAAAGTCATAGAATCCATTTCATCATCATGTTTTGGTCCATGTCATGTTTCTGCTGTTGTGCTTCAGTGTTCAAGGGAAGTATCTGCCTCAAGAGTCAACCATAAAAAATCCTTGTTTCAATACCCGTGTCAGTCCATGTTCTTTTGATCCACCAATTACATCTCTATGTCAGTTTCATTTCGTTGATGGGGGATACATCAAGGCCCTCCTATGACAAGTCTATCCCTGTCGACCTCAACACATTATCTAGGGATTAGACCTAGAAACCAGTTAGTACCTTGGGACCTACATGCCTTAATGGAAGGTCTCCTCATGTCTGACAGTGGGTTAACATCATTGACCACTGATCGGATGATTCCATGGATGTTCGACTTCAGCTCATCTATTCGCGTTCGTTGGAATGTACTAGGGTACCTTGGGAATCATTGACATCAATGGTGATTTCCCTCATGCTTGTTAACGGTTTACATCATTGATCGGTAATCAAGTGGTTTCTGCCATGTTCGACATCAAAAAATCTATTCACATGGTTAGATTTGTACTACATCGGGATCAGTAAGAAGACCCTGGGTTGAGTCATCACTCTTATATGTACTTTTCCCAGGTTGTGAAGGAGTTTCATTTGAACAATGAAACATATACTGTTACATAGATCCACTTTGTATTGTTCGTGGCTATGTCTTGACATCTCCTAGCTCCACTGTGTATTCTTTGTGGCTGTGACCAGTTCAAGTCATGCGAATATAGATCCACATTGTATCTTCAGTGGCTATATCTCTTTGTCAATATAATTATGGATCCACAGTGTATTTATGGTGGCCATACCTTGAAATTCTCTATCACTCAAGCACAAGTATGCCTGCCTTGGGTTTGAAGCATGTCTTAACATTTGTTGGATGGTCGTGTGCATCTTTTGTCAGGTTTTCTAAGTCCGTACCCTTTCTTGAAAATCTGCAAAGCATTTTAGTTATCAGTTCTCGTCTTCTAACTTCATACTTTGGGGGGAAATCTATTACACATCGAAATTATTCATTACGACAATGGCCTAGTGTCGTCGTTATCAATATTACAAGTGTCACATTTTGGTCGCAAGTGTTGCAAGTGTCAGAAAAAGAATACTACCATACAATCTATGTCATGCCTATAATGACATCAGAAGGACACTTGAAATACCTCAAACAACTGATTTGGAAGAAGAGGAATGGGTTAACAAAGTTTATAAACCTTTTGCCACTGGAAAATCCACTCAAAAGACATTTTTGGAGAGGAGCGCTCCCCTATACACTAACAGGGAGCACTGACACTCTGTGCACCCTTTTAGGGGAGCGCTATAGCACTCTGGTGCCCCTTTTGGGGGAGCGCTGCCTTTTCTGAGCGAGTTTTGACTTGTTGAGAAAAATTAGGAAGAGATCCCTTCAATCTCTGAAGGCAGTTGGATTCGAATCCTTGGTCAAGCCATGATCTTGGGGAAGATCCATAACTAAAGGAGGAGAATCGTCAACTTACCCCAAAGATATCTCAAGTGGTTGGGCCTCTCCAAGCCTATATAAGGAGGCCTTCTCATGGTGAAAGGGGAGATGGAAAGTATTGTGAAGCATCTAACTTATGATCTCATGAGGAAGATGTCATTTGGAATATCAACATTCCGTGTGTGGAGTGTTTAAGCAAGGGTTTGGACAAGGAGATATTGACGAAGCTGTTGAACTCACATCCATGACTGTAAGTAACACTTTGTTCTCATTAATACAATCAATGCTTGGCTTGTTTCTTTCAAACTTGTACTTGTTCCATATAGGTTTGTCTACAGTAGATGGATCTACTTTTGAGCTAATCTCAGTAGAGTAGGAAGTCTTTTGTACCTTTGTTTGTTTTGCAGGACCTATCAAAGAGCTCAAGATCAAAGATCAACCTGGACTTTGCAAGGACAAAAATCATTCGTAAGGTACATATCTTTCTCTTTCTCTTTCATTCATTAGATTGATTAGATCTAGAAGGAATTCTATGTCCATGTTAAGCACTTTCTATCTTGTTCTTAAGAGTCTATGGACCTCGAGAAAATCCACTTGGCCACAGGGGGATTTCTCTTCAAAACTTTTCCACCAAATGAGTGTTGTGCCTAGAATTCGAAGCGATTCCAATTTGATTTGAGTTGCCTTATCCATGATTTGTTGCACACTGCAATAAACTTCCATCTGTCTGGCCCAGTTATCAAGCCTCTCTGCATTGACTTCACCATCATACATGGGTAATTCAAACTTCACATCAAGCTTAAGTAAAGGCATATCATGTTTATATTTGTGGAAATGTTTTCTTGCGGTGGATTTGGAACTTGTACTTGAAGAAGAAGAAGTTGATGCAGAAGAAGGAGGTGAAGGAGGAGGTTTAGTAGGATCCTCTCCTTCTTCACTTTTGGGCTTTGAATATTCACCTAGAATCGGTCTCTTCTGATTCAGGTAATCATCATATAAAACCTTTACCATCTTCGACATGGTGAATAAGGTCTTTCTCAACTCTTTCTCATCATGAGAAAGTCCCTATTCCGATGACATCTTCTCACTTTGATAAGTTATCTTTCTTGATCCAATCTCATGATTCTCTTCAACAAGCTTGCCTTCACCACCATTCATCTTTTCCCTGGTAATCATGCAAACTCAAAAACCAACCATCAACATGCTATGATACCACTTGATCCGAAAATATATTTTAAAGACTATGGTTAAGTTTTAAAGCATGAGTTCATTAACCATTTAGAAATTTGAAGAAAGAGGAATAATTAAAGATTTAACATGACAACCATAATAATATATACAGATCTGGAAATGAACACAAAGAATCAAAAAACCATAACAACAAAATTGTTAACAGAGTTCGACAATATCACCTATGTCTCCAGGCCTTTGTATCAATGGGTGAGGCTTTCTTATTTCTCTTCAAAGCTTCAAAAGTACATCATAAAAGTGTCAAATGGATTACAAACTGGTCTGGCTGTGTTTTTCTAGACCTCAAGAACCCAACACAACTTACAACACTGAAAATAGATGAATGAAGCTCTCGAAAATGGCTCTCAAATTTGCTCTCCTCAATAGCTTCCCTGCATAAAAATGGCTTTGACTGTCAAATTCCTCAACATTTCTCCTTCTCTGAACCTATCTAAGACTTCCAAGAACCTCTGGTTTATATAGGTTTCAATTTGGCAACATCCTCCCAACTTCCTCCCAATATATGGCTCAAAAAGGGGTCCAGATCTCCCAAAAATGACCAAAATCCATCAAAAACAGGCTTAAACAACATTAAAAATCATATTATCATGTTAAAAACCCAAAAAATTGGGCAAAATCGGGCGCAGCCCCTGAATTTCGGGCCCTTGGTCATATGCGAATAGTCCAAGTGTCCTTGGGCTATTCCTAGGGCGTTGGCTCCTCTGGTCTTAACTCCTAGTCGTATGGCTCTGGCCCATGTGGCCAAGCCCCAAAACCTCCACGCGCTCTCCTAGTAAAGCTCCTGGTCGCTAGCCCCTAGTTGAACAGGGCTGACCCCCATCGATCAAGGCTCATCCCCTAAACCGCACCACCACTAACTTAAATATAGATTGGGCCGAATGTGGTTAAGCCCCAAGTTGTAGCCCAGACAGTCCCGGGTCCGCCCATGTTTGTTAAGATGTTGCATATCCCATGAGGTCCGAGGTTTGAATCCCCTGGCCCATAAGAAATTTTTACCCAACCAAACTTGGCTAAATCTGTGGTGCCATGTGGAACCCTATGATTGGGCCACATGTCACCCCACGACTGGATTTCACTGTTGACACAATGGCCCAGTCAGTTGGCCAATCACTTGCCATGTCATCCTCCATACAACCCAGTCACCCACCACGTCGGTCGACCATAATGCCATGTGTCAATCCATACTGCCATGTCCTCCATCATATAGTCCAGTCACCTGCCATGTGTCATTCCCGCATCAGACTACCGTACACCCGGCTATTGTTCATATGACCATGTGTACACCTGTCATTAGGCCATGTCACTATACTGACTGCCACATTTCATCCGTACAGTGTCAACTCAGCTCGAAAGTAATGAATCTGAGTGACATGTGTCACCTTCTGGTGATTCCATGTCATCATGATGACATCATCATGACATCATGCCAATGTCATTCTTTCGTAATGCTGATGTCACCTATCGTACCTGCTAACGTTAGCGTTGACTTTGACCTAGTTGACTTTTTCCCTGTTTGGGATTTCGGTCAGAACAAGATAACTTTTTCATTCGGTGTCCGTTTGAGGAAAAACTTATATGGTCGGAATCAGCGCGATGATATGGACGCAATGGCATTGGTTTCATCTAATTTCAAGAACTTTTATTTTTAGGCCTTTCTGGATCCATTTTGGATCATCCATTCTCGGTAAAGGAAATATGTACCTGATGGTGATTTTGTTTATGGCTCTTGAGTCTGTACACATTCTCCATCCTCCATATTTTTTTGGACTCAACACAGTTGGTACTATGCATGGACTCAAGCTTTCTCTAACCAATCATTTGTCCATTAAATCCTGGACTTGTCTATTTACCTCCTCATTCTCTTGCGGTGTCAATATGTATGTTGCTTTGTTCGACAAACTTGATCCCGGTATTAGATGAATATGATGGCTAATACTTTTGATAGGTGGCAATGAGCTTGGCAACTCATCCACTACTATGTCAAAAAAATTCTCCAACAACTCCTGAATTTCCTCAGGAAAATCCTCCATTGAAGTACTTGTAAGGATAACCCTTGGTTTCCTCACTACAACAAACTGCATCTCTTGTTCCCTCTTAACTTCAATTAGGAGTTTCTTCCCAATCATGAGAAGTATACTCATGTTGGCTTCTTCCTTTACTCTCTTATACTCTATTGGTAGCAACATGTGTGTCCTACCATTCTTCTCCAAGGTATAAGTATTTTTCCTCCCATCATGAATGACATTTCTGTCAAAATTCCATGGTCTCCCCCAAAAAACATGACTTACATCCATGGGAATTACATCACACATAATCTCATCTCTATACCCTCCTATTTTAAATTCAACCAAGAATTGTTTAGTTACCATTATGTGGTGACCTCTCTGCAACCATGATAATTTATACGGACTTGGATGTGCAGTTGTCTCCAGCTCCAACTTCTCCACCATCTATGTGGATACTAAGTTATCATTTCTTCCACTATCAATTATCACCTTGCATACTTTATCTTTAGTCTTGCAAGAAGTTCTGCACAAATTGTTCCTTTGCATTGGTTTCTCAACCTATGGCTCTGGTTTCAAGAGAACTTTCTTCATCATCAGGGACTTTCCATCCTCTGCACCTTCTGCTTCAACATTTCACATTTGTGCTTCCGAAATGTGAGATTCTCCTCCTTTCTTTTTCTCGGGGAATTCCCAAGACATGTGTCTCATCTTTCCACAGGCATAACACCTCACTTCTCCTCCTATGCCTATTCGTCTTCCTCGAGGAAAATAATTCCTTCCACCAGTCTATCTTCCTCCTCTTTTAGAGTGACTATGTGGTTTTTCAGTCTCACTTTTGGGATTTTATGCCTTATCATGGGAAATTCCCTTGCCTCTGTTTAGGCTTCTGCCTCTGCTTCGCTGACTCTTCTTCCTGGCCAAATTTTCTTCTACTTTCAGAGAAATCTGATAAGCGTTCTCCATAGTCCGTAATGTCATCATGCTGATTTCATCCTTGATTTCATATCTTAGGTCATTGATATACCTGGAAAATTTTTCCTCATCTTTCTCTCTTTGTCCATCTTTGATGTTCATCCTATAAAACTCTTCTATGTATTCTTTGACTGTCATTCCTTTCTGTCTCAGGTTCTGCAACTTCATGAACATATTTATCTGATAATATTGAGGTATCAATTTATCTTTTAACTTGGCTACCATTCTATCTAAACTCTTAATCTTTTGTTTTCCCTTATTTCTTCTGTTAGCCTGCAATTCATTCCACCATAGTGCTGCATGTCCTTTCAATCTTGTGACATCATGCTTCACCTTTTTCTCCTCATTGAGTCTTCATAGTTGAAGTATTTATCCATTGCTCGAATCCAATCAAGTAAGTCTTCCACGTCCAAGTTTCCTTCATACATTGGGATGTTTATCTTCACTCTAGATCCCAATTTAACAACAGATTTCAACAAGTGGTCTTCTGCAGTGTCTTCTATGATAGCTTCTTCAACCTTTCTTTCTTCACTTTCAGCATCAATGACATCTCCAACATCAAGTGCTCTCCTTTGCGTTGTCTCCATAACATCCAATCTAGCATGAAGTTCTCACATCTCCCATTCCACCACTCGATTTTCTACAGGTGGCTTCGCACGTCTCCTAGGTGGAATTATGCTAAAATTTTCTCCTTTACCTGCTATCTGCATAAAAATATCCAATATGATACCACTTAACACAAACCCCCTTCTCTCCTACGGGCTACTCGACCTCCTGGTCAAGGATCTTCAAATTTCTAAGCCAAATTGGCTCTTCAGGACCCTGCTGGCCCCCAAATTTGGGTTAACACATGGCCTTTTATCACCTAGGCGTAGGCCTTATACAACCCGTGGGCCCTTTTCCTCAGTTCTCTCTATAATTCCAAATTTTGGGCGCTAGCTCTTTCTACTAGCTCCTCTCCACATGCGGCCTCAGGCCAGCTCCCTTCGTGATTCTGCACTTCAGAACTTTCACAGAAAGATTACTACTTTTTCCCCGAATCAACGAAACTTCAGGACTAGATCCATTGTTCACGATCCTCCAACAACCAACGACTGTGACCCATTTTGTGACTTCGGCGTTTAGGAATTCTAGATGCTCCAACTCCTCTTCCTTCTGAAGTGCTTCACACCTGAAGTGACAGATTTAACACCACTTGCTCCAATGGCTTACAACTGGAACTTTCCCTCTACGATTAGATGACACGCGTCTTCTTCAGATCCATAGCCATGATCCCCTTTGCTAGATCGGTCTTTGGGAGTTTTTAAATACTTTTCCTTCGCCCTTACTCCGAAGGAATTTTCCTTAGGAACTGGTGGATCTCTTCCATGCATCCTCTTTGGATCTGATGACTAGGTTCACTTCACGACTTCACTATCCCTCTTCTCACAATACCTCAGAACACTCTAAACCACGAAGTGCCGAAATGCTTCACAACTATCCTCCGAGTATCTCTCCCAGATCTGATGGTCTGGAATGATCCCGCTGCCTCCTGGATAGATCTTATTAGTTTATTTGGGAAACCTTAAATTATTCCCTCCTATTGAAGATTTCTCACCTGATCTTCCTCCTGAGCTTGTTCTTCCTTAGAATGTTTTCTCCTTAGAGTGCCTTCTTCGACACTTAGTCAGATTTTAGCCTATGCACGCCTTGCAACAAGTCCTCCTCCACAAGTTAGCTTCTTGTGGACGACTGCGCACACCTTGCGATATTTCTTCACACTCTTCTGCAAACAAACTTACACTACTTCTCCTGAGCTTTTGATTCAAAAGACTCTGTCACGCACTCCTTGCGGACAATAGGCACTCTCTGCATACAAGGCTCCAATTTGTCTCTCTTGGACTTGTTCCTTCTCCATACTCTAAACTTCTCAGAATGACTCCTTCAATACTTAGTCAAATATCAGTTCTGCGCACACCTGGTAACATGCTTCCTTCAACTTGACATTTGAAGGATGACTGTGCACTCCTTGCAATAGTCCCTCTACACTCAATTGTCCCTCCTTAACAATATGACTCTGGGTGCATTTCGATCTATGCACACCTTCAAACTACTTCTACTGAAATTTCTGAGTCAAAAGAGACTTTGTCATGCACACCTTGCAGACACTTATGCATTCCTTGTATACCAAGGTTCCACGTTATCTCTTCTGAGCTTCTGATTCAAAACAGACTCTGTCACACACACCTTGCAGACACTATGCACCCCTTGCACTTTCTCATAGAAGATAAAAAATTTAAATTTATCTTATATCGCAGAGATTCATACATTCAAACATGTAAATGCATCCATAACATGAGAACAAGTAAATAATAGAGAATTGTAAATAAACAGAAAGTCTATCATTCATTCACTCAGATAGACACAACAATACCAAACATTTGGAACAATACCCCTCTGTTATATTCATTCAAATGCTATATGTACATGGACTTATACATGCTCTTCAACAATTCTACAACTCAAAGCTAAAATGGCAACAACAACTATGTGAATAACTTCAACAGTAACTATCAGCTATCAACAACCTCTTCTGGGCAACAACACATTTATTATACAACACAAGCTCATAGATCTTTCCCTCCAAGCTACCTTAGTGCTATCCTATCGAAATAAAAACATTCAACTACTAAGGATTTATTGCAATATGTTATCTCTCCAAGAAACTCCTTAGGGTTGTAGACTAAGGATGCTTGGTAACTTAGAAATAATGAGTAAATATGATTGGAACAATGGGGTCTTTAAAGATCATTGTAATGGACAATTCATCATACTTCTAAAAGACAGTGCTTTCAAGAAACAATAATCAGATCAAGTAATTTGAAGGGGGGGGTGATGAACACTATTCTTGATTGCCAAATACAACTGAATGTAGGGCTTAATGCAAGATAGAAAGAAATCTTTTACTTCAAGTCTATGAGCTCAATAAAGAGATAACAGTCTTCATAAGCTGAAATAAACTGAAACAAAGTACAGAAAATGAAAGATGAATTTCTGATATTGAAAACGAAAGGAAACTAAATTTTATTTCTGTAAATATGAGTCTATACAGTGGCACAAAATATCTCCCAGTTTGAACCCTTGTCTCTTAAAAAAGATAGGAATTTATAGCCTTTTACAAACAGTTTTTAAGATCCTAAAAACTTGGATCTGTATCTAAAAATAGTAATTCAAATCCAACTAAGCAACTTGATAATAAAGACTTAATGACTAAACTAGCATTCGAATTGTCTTCAATCTCAAAATTTGACATCTGTATTCTTCAACTCCTGGAATCTGTGGTGTCATGAAACACGCAGAGGCACCTATCTTGGCAGCTGGATTTCTTCAGTTGTTCATAGTAGATACTTTAGGAGATTAGTTTAGCATGTGGCTCTCAAAAACTCCCACGAATCTCTGATGCAAAGTCTTTCCCGAGCAAGTTGTTATCCATTGATACTCTGGAACCTCTTTATAACCTGTGAAAAATGACTTGCTCCGTCCTTAGCTCTCAAAAATGATTTTTCTACTTTCACCAGCTAACTCGCTTTAGAATTCGCTAGTTAGCTGGTGAAAGCACTGCCTTTCACTAGCTAACTGGTTGTAAAATTGCCCTGTGCACTGGTGAAAGTCCTGCCTTGGCCCAAAATGAACTTTCACCTCCAAAACTATGATTTCATCAAAAACTCAATGTGTCTCTGCTTTATCCCCTTGCATGTTCACAGCAACCTGAGCAAGCACTTGCAAATCCGGGTGTGATTTTTGCTTTTTCTTCAATTTTCTGATTTTCCTTTTAAGGTGCTTTGCTAGCCACCATAGATTGTTATAGTCTTTGGTGATTTTCTGTTTCCTCTTCTTTTCTTTGACACTTTCACGAGCCAGCTTTTCAAATGCAGCGTTGGTTTCTGCAAAATTATCAGACAGCTTCTTGTATCTTTCCTTTATTACCCTCTCTAAGACCTCCTGCTGAGCGATCACTTCTTTGAGATGCTTGATTTTATGAGTTTTCTTCGACTTAGTGATCTTTGATGTTTCCCCTTCCCCGGTGTGAGTAAAGGTCTCATAATTCTGTGCAAACTCAATGGAATGTTCAGAACTTTTGATGACAGGGCTCTCATCCTCTTGCTCTGGTTCTGAGTCTGTGTAAGGCAGGTTTAAGATATTTGTTCTCTTTTCTGTACGCTGCTCTGTAGTAGTTTCAAAAACCAATTTTTCTTTGACCTGTGAGATTTCACACCAGAGATTCTGTCTTCTGGAGGTCCTGGAAGGGTTCTCCTCTTCCTCGAGCTGCTTTGAGGAGTCAATTGTCTCTTTCCAGCTTTCTTTTGTTCATTCATGGGCTGATTTTGAGTTTCAAAGCCCTCCCAAAAAAGAAAATGCTTCCAAGTCCTTCCCTTCTGTCTTAACTCCTCCAGGATTATTAATTTAATGAGGCCAAAGTGGCAAAGAATATTATTCATGCTCAGAGGTTCAGCTCTAATCTTTTTACAGACTTTATTTAAGCTCTTGTGCAAGAAGAAAGGTAGATTTAGGAGAGTTTTACCTATGAAATGGTATAAGAGCTTGAAATGATACAACATCAGTTTGTCATACCTGCCTTCTGAAGTTATGTAGAGTTGGATGCCCTTAAACAAATCCTACCACTCCTCTTCTAAATGTGAAACTGGCATGCTCTTCTTCCATGCATTATGTTTGAATTCTTCCTTCAAATATGTTCTGAAATTTAAGTTTTTGGTGGCATTCGTTTTGAACTAGCACTGGCCCGATCTTGGTAAGCTGGTCACTGCAGGGATGGAAACTTCATCCACAATGATCTCCAAGGACCCAAAACAGGCCTTACTCCCATCAAACATTTTAGCAAAAGCCTCTGTTGTTGATTGGTGACATCCATTCTATAGCCTCTCGACATACTCCATACAACCTGCATTTAAGAAGTGTTTTTGCACTTCTGGGTGCGCCTGTAGGAAAGACAGACTGTCCAATTATTTTCTCAATAATGAGCCACTCCGTCTCCTTTCCATTTGCAATTCAAAATCTCAAACGATTCTGCACACCAAACCCTGCAATCTGCTGTTCGGGCCGAGGTCTTGCGCTAGTGAAAGCACTCGGCTCTGTCTTTCAACATTAACAACTTAGCATACATTTGTGAGCAATGCGTGTTGGGGAAGCGATGAGCTGATTTGATGTTGTCAGCCAAGTAGTACTACACCTGTACCTACAATAATGGATTCGAATTTTCCATTTCTGACACCATGACTGTGAAGCATGCGTTACTGGACGAGATCTGCTTTGCAATCTGATTTAGACGTGCAAACCCGAGTCTCCATCATTATCCACTTTCACCAGCGCATCACACTTGATTGCATGACGTGGGTTAAGCGTATCATCATTTGATTTTTAAAACGTGGATAAAACACACGTGATTCCCGCTTTCATCAGTTAATGGCCCGTGGGAAATGCTCCTCGGCTGTTGAAAATCGTCGCTTTCATCAGCACACAACCCGTGAGAAATGATCCTTAGCTGTTGAAAATCACCACTTTCACCAGCTAACCATCATCTTTAAAACACGCGTTAGCTGTTGAAAGCGTTTTATGAAAATTTTAAAGAGAAGACCTTTATGGGTCGTCTTATTTCTAAGACAAAAATCAAAACCTAAGTCTTGCTACTAGTAAAACTCAAAACCAAACTTGAGAAAACTACCAATAGCCATGCTATCAACCACAAAATGCAACCACAGTGATGGATTCATTTTGGGAGATAACATTTGGCTCCAAATGGGATGGGCATCTCCCTGTGAGGTGACCAAGAACCTAGCTAGACTCGGTAGCCTTTATTACAAAATTAAAAGAAATCTGAAAAATATTTTTGCTAGTACCATTGGGCATGGAGTTATTCAAGTGACAGAAACAAAGAAAAACAGAATTGAAAAAGAATATGTACAAGTAGAACAGGGATTTTAAGAAAAGCCTTATGAAAAATAGGTCTTCAGAAAGTGCCCGTTGAAAGGGCCACCTGCTACTTCCTCGCCTGAAAGATTTTGGAGAACAAAGGTATTGTTCTGCTGCACCGCTGTTATGACAAAAGGACTTGTCCAAAGAGCCTCAAATTTTCCTTGTTTCCCCTTCTCTTGCCTTGTTGCATCCCACTTTAAGACTAAATCCCCTGTTTTGAAGACATTTGATTTGACTTTCTTGTCGAAGATCTCCTTGATTTTTTCTTGATGTAATTCTGTTTTTTCCAAAAGCTGCTCTCTATCTTGCTGTAGCTCTACCAAATTATGAATTCTCCGGGTCAAATCACTTGGTTCAGAATCAATTCTTGTAAAACATTTGCAACCGGCAGTGCAAGTTGAATAGGAAATATGGCTTCAGTACCATATACCAACTTGAAAGGAGATGTTCCAATTGATTTCTTACATGTAACCCTGTTAGCCCACAAAGTGAACTTCAACTTGGAATCCCAGCCTCTAGCATTTTGTTCAAGCAGCTTCTTTATAATCCTGACCAAACTCTTGTTTGATGACTCAGCTAGGCCATTCCCTTGTGGATAGTAAGCAGTGGAATGTACCAACTGAATTCCCAGCTCTTCACACAATTTCACCAAGTGTTTATCTTTGAATGCAACAGCGTTATCAGTGACTATTCTCTTAGGGCAGCCAAATCTGGCAAATATGTTTTCTTGTAGAAAATTTATGATGACAGTATGATTGGCGTTTCGAGTGGGAATAGCCTCAATCCACTTTGTAAAGTAATCGGTGGCAATAAGGATCCACCGGTGCTGACCACTAGAAGGCGGATGAATTTCACCTATGAAGTCCATGCCCCATACTATAGGTTTGAGGGGAAGAGACTTCAGTTGTTGTTTACCTTCAAATCTTTGACACTTGTCACATGTTCTCACAAACTCACACACATCTGAAAATAAGGATGGCCAGTAGTAACCAGATCTTAAGATTTTATGTGTAGTGGTTTTCCAATAGTGATGTCCCCCACATTCACTATTATGGAATTCAATCATGACCTTAGATGCTTCTTCTTGGTTTATGCACCTCAACAATAAACCTATTAGATTTTTCC
>JASDQU010440132.1:54271-74518 GCA_032191745.1 Picea mariana | reverse complement strand
ACCAGATAGATAATTACAACCAACTAAAAATGTCTAATCTTTGTCTATCATCAAAGATCAGCTCTGTGTCGTATCCCAGGAAAATAGAACTTGAATTTCGTCTCCCCGGCAATGGCGCCAATTTGTTATCAATCCAAGAAACTCCTTAGGGTTGTAGACTAAGAATGCTTGGTAACTTAGAAATAATGAGTAAATATGATTGGAACAATGGGGTCTTTAAAGATCACTATAATGGACAATTCATCATACTTCTAAACGATAGTGCTTTCAAGAAACAATAATCAGATCAAGTAATTTGAAGGGGGGGGTGATGAACACTATTCTTGATTACCAAATACAACTGAATGTAGGGATTAATGCAAGATAGAAAGAAATCCTTTACTTCAAGTCTATGAGCTCAATAAAGAGATAACAGTCTTCATAAGTTGAAATAAACTGAAACAAAGTACAGAAAATGAAAGATGAATTTCTGATATTGAAAACGAAAGGAAACTAAATTTTATTTCTGTAAATATGAGTCTATACAGTGGCACAAAATATCTCCCAGTTTGAACCCTTGTATCTTAAAAAAGATAGGCATTTATAGCCTTTTACAAACAGTTTTTAAGATCCTAAAAACTTGGATCTGTATCTAAAAATAGTAATTCAAATCCAACTAAGAAACTTGATAATAAAGACTTAATGACTAAACTAGCATTTGAATTGTCTTCAATCTCAAAATTTGACATCTGTATTCTTCAGCTCCTGGAATCTATGGTGTCATGAAACATGTAGAGGAACCTATCTTGGCAGCTGGATTTCTTCAGTTGTTCATAGTAGATACTTTAGGAGATTAGTTTAGCATGTGGCTCTCAAAAACTCCCACGAATCTCTGATGCAGAGTCTTTCCTGAGCAAGTTGTTATCGCTTGATACTCTGGAACCTCTTTATAACTTGTGAAAAATGACCTGCTCCATCCTTAGCACTCAAAAATGATTTTTCTACTTTCACCAACTAACTCGCTTTAGAATTCACTGGTTAGCTGGTGAAAGCGTTGCCTTTCACCAGCTAACTGGTTGTAAAATTGCCCTGTGCGCTGGTGAAAGTCCTGCCTTGGCCCAAAATGAAATTTCACCTCCAAAACTGTGATTTCATCAAAAACTCAGTGTGTCTCTGCTTTATCCCCTTGCATGTTCACAGCAACCTGAGAAAGCACTTGAAAATCTGGGTGTGATTTTTTCTTTTTCTTCAATTTTCTGATTTTCCTTTTAAGGCGCTTTGCTAGCCACCATAGACTGTTATAGTCTTTGGTGATTTTCTGTTTCCTCTTCTTTTCCTTGACACTTTCACGAGCCAACTTTTCAAATGCAGCGTTGGTTTCTGCAAAATTATCAAACAGCTTCTTGTATCTTTCCTTTATTACCCTCTCTAAGACCTCCTGCTGAGCGATCACTTCTTTGAGATGCTTGATTTTCTGAGTTTTCTTCGACTTAGTGCTCTTTGATATTTCCCCTTCTTCGATGTGAGTAAAGGTCTCATAATTTTGTGCAGATTCAATGGAATGTTTAGGACTTTTGATGATAGGGCTCTCATCCTCTTGCTCTGGTTCTGAGTCTGTGTAAGGAAGGTTTAAGATGTTTGTTCTCTTTTCTGTAGGCTGCTCTATAGTAGTTTCAAAAACCAATTTTTTCTTTGACCTGTGAGATTTCACACCAGAGATTCTATATTTTGGAGGTCCTGGAAGGGTTCTCCTCTTCCTCGAGCTGCTTTGAGGAGTCAATTGTCTCTTTCCATCTTTCTTTTGTTCAGTCATGGGCTGAGTTTGAGTTTCAAAGACCTCCCAAAAAAGAAAATGTTGCCAGGTCCTTCCCTTCTATATTAACTCTTCCAGGATTATTAATTTAATGAGGCTAAAGTGGCAAAGAGTATTCTTCATGCTCAGAGGTTCAACTCTAATCTTTTTACAGACCTTAGTTAAGCTCTTGTGCAAGAAGAAAGGTAGTTTTAGGAGAGTTTTACCTGTGAAATGGTCTAAAAGCTTGAAATGATACAACATGAGTTTGTCATACCTGCCTTATGAAGTTATGTAGAGTTGGATGCCCTTAAACAACTCCTGCCACTCCTCTTCTAAATGTGAAACTGGCATGCTCTTCTTCCATGCATTATGTCTGAATTCTTCCTTCAAATATGTTCTGAAATTTAAGTTTTTGGTGGCAGTCGTTTTGAACCAGCTCTAGCCCGGTCTTGGTAAGATGGTCGCTGCAACGATGGAAGCTTCATCCACAATGATCTCCAAGGACCCAAAACAGGCCTTACTCCCGTCAAAAATTTTAGCAAAAGCCTTTGCTATTGATTGGTGACCGCCATTCTATAGCCTCTCGACATACTCCATACAACCTGCATTTAAGAAGTGTTTTTGCACTTCTGGGTGCGCCTGTAGGAAAGACAGACTGTACAATTCTTTTCTCAATAATGAGCCACTGTGTCTCCTTGCCATTTGCGATTCAAAATCTCAAACGATTCTGCACACCAAACCCTGCAATCTGCTGTTCGGGCCGAGGTATTACGGTGGTGAAAGCACTCAGCTCTGTCTTTCAACATTAAAAACTTAGCATACATTTGTGAGCGATGCGTGTTGGGGAAGCTATGATCTGATTTGATGTCGTCAGCCAAGTAGTAGTGCACCTGTACTTGCGATAATGGATTTGAATTTTCCTTTTCCGACGCCATGATTTTGAAGCATGCGTTACTTGACAAGATCCGCTTTGCAATCCGATTTAGACGTGCAAACCCGAGTCTCCATCATTGTCCACTTTCACCAGCGCATCACACTTGATTGCATGACGTGGGTTGAGTGTATCATCATTTGATTTTTAAAACGTGGATAAAACACACGTGATTCCTGCTTTCATCAATTAATGGCCTGTGGGAAACGCTCCTCGGCTGTTGAAAATTGCCGCTTTCACCAGCGCACAACCCATGAGAAATGCTCCTTAGCTATTGAAAATCACCACTTTCACCAGCTAACCATCATCTTTAAAACACGCGTTAGCTGTTGAAAGCATTTTATGAAAATTTTAAAGAGAAGACCTTTATGGGTCGTCTTATTTCTAAGACAAAAATCAAAACCTAAGTCTTGCTACTAGAAAAACTCAAAACCAAACTTGAGAAAACTACCAATATCCATGCTATCAACCACAAAATGCAACCACAGTGACAGATTCATTTTGGGAGCTAACACAATAAATGTTCGAGACAAACAGATAAGAGCAAGTGCTTTGAATCTGTACTGCAGCTAGCTACATTAAAGAAAATACATCTCCCATTGATCTCATGCGATGGCTTCCACTCCTAAACATTTAAGATCATCTTTAAGTTTCAATCTTTTCAGATATTTCATGATATGCTCTTTTTCTGAAATTCAAAATTTTCTTCAAAATGCACGCAGGGATGCTATGTTGTCCTCCACTCGTGCGCTGCTGACGATGCTCCTGGATCAAGTGTCTAAGATAATTTCAAGCCCACACATCCACTTGGGATGTAAACACACATCTAAATTCAAACGAAACACACTCATAAACTTTTATTCCATGAATTTACATTTATGAAACACACTCATAAACTTTTATTCCATGAATTTACATTTTTCAAACGAAACACACTCATAAACTTCTATTCCACAAATCTACATGTGTCATCAATGTTATTTTCTTAGCATAGCTACTGAACTATGTTATGCCATTCGTAGGTCAACATTCATCTAATGCCGCAAGATAGCCACAAATAGGCTTTGAAAGATTAAATAAATCCAAACCGTCATAATAGGACCTGTCCCTAAAGCGATCCCTATAATTTCATGGCTCCCATTCTCCTACTTAAAAGCACTAGTGGAAATGACAATTTATATAAAGATCTATTTCCGACCACTAAGGCATAGTAGAAAAATGTTTTGCTCCCTACACTAAAACATATATGGCCTTGCTTATGACCATAAATTTTAAGCAAGATAGAATTATTCATTAATAAATAATACCCTAATGGGGCCATAGTTTACATCTACAAATTATTGTAGAAGACTCATTATATTTAATAATTTTACTTGACTTTATAAACATTTCCTAGAACATTAGTTTGTTATAGAGGTAAAAGAAAAGATAGGACATTCTTTCCATTTGGCCAATACTCTATTGATCTTAATACATGATCCATGCAAGTAGAAATGTATATGAAATCATCATATATTAATAATGTTACCAATAATTATATAGGTCCATTAGGCCTTAACATTTTAATCGTGCTCTGATACCATATGTAGTGCCCCTCCCGACACTATACTCGAAATAAGGCTATTATTTTTTTGAACAAGCAACATAATCCTCAATAATGATCAATACAACACATGCATGTTATATTTTACTCCTCACTTTTCTTTGTGGAAGAAAAATATAATATAAATCTAATATACAGTCATTTTTTAAAATTCATAGTACAATATTATTTGAGAATCCTCTCTTGTAGCGAACCTTGATAGATATAAGAGAGAATAAACCCTTAAACTTTGTAAATATCAAATTCAATCACACAATAAAGAATACAAGAATATAGAGAAGAACCCTTAAGATGGGGCAACACAATAAATTACTCATCTTGGAAGGAATCACTCCACAAGGAATGCTTGCTAAAATACAATTAATTCAACATATCCAATATAATGATACTCGTGTATTTATACTTTCTCATGAGTATTCCTATGGGTCTATGCCAACTTCCCCTTATTATTATATTATTTCCTCTTACCTACCTAGTGGGCCTATTTATTACCTATCAACTACCAAGTGGGTCTATTCCATGATTATGGCCACATTACATTCATTATCCCCTTGGGTACCTCCCTAGTTACCCCATATTATCCTCCCTAGGTACATTACATTCCACCCCACTTCACATGTTTCATCCTTGAAACATGAAAGAAATCCATATAATATGACCTATTAAACAATGTAGTCAACTAATACCATGCATGAGCATCTATCCATCCTAGTGAAATGTGGACATCGGGTCCAACTATGCAATTTTCTCGTCGATCTTGATTATGGTTTCTCTTTGGGTTCCATGTCTTTGTTGTGACTCTGATATCTCCATGAATTTTTTTTAGTCCTCTCTATGCCTCCATAGTAGTTGTCTTTTTGGTTCCATGTTGATCCATATTAAGTTTGTTGACACTCATGCCCTTTCCTTGACTACTATTGTTTCTCCAAGTGGTGTGGGTGGCGATATACAAAAACCTTAGCTATCAATTCTTTTTTTTTTTACTCTTCAACATGTGGTTCCTTTGACTAATTTAACTCCTCATCTTCTTCTTAATTTTGATTCCCTTCTTGGGGATTTTCTTCATGTGCTTTAGTAGCTTCTTCTTCTTATTCAACCTCAGACTCTTCAGCCAATGTGCCTATAGGTACTACAAATAATTTATATGAAATGACTTCTTCATATGCCCCCTTGGGCCCTTCTTTTTTAGTAAGAGAAATATCCTGCAATGTAATTTTATTTTCTTGTAGCAAAGCTTCAAAAAAAAAATTTTCACATTCATATTAACCGTACCAACTGATCCCATCCAAGGATATCTAAGAATAATATCTACATCATACATGTCTATAGCATGAAAATATGAATGCAACACATGTTATCCATAGTAATATTCAAATATTTAAAAGTTTGAACTTCTCACCCTCAACCTGTGTGCTTTGAATATTCTTTGTGGGGACTTATAATCTTTTATCCAAGTTAGCATCAATGAAAATATGCTTGCTACTAGCGTTTATAGAAATAATAACATTTTCCTATTGAATACATCCATGAACCTATAATAGGAAGTTTTTGCATGACAAAAAAACCTTGGTGCTCTCTTTATCCTTCGTCTACATGAGACCACCTATCTAAAAATATTCATTCATATGCTTCATTTGAAAGTACCTTTATCTTGTTCAAGTTAAGCAAATTCCTCCATTTAGCACCATAATATTTTAAACATATGTATAGCCTGTTTTTCCAATTCGTTTCTAATATATACTTCACTTCTTTGATGTATTCTTCAATAGTAAGACCATCATATTTTTATGTAAAATACATATTTCTTACTACAACCCAAAAATAGAACTAGGGTTTCGAATAAATAACTCACTTTCAATGCAGTTCCTTTGTGTGTCTATGGTTTGAGGTGGTGAATGTAAAATGATCATAACTTTTACAATACTTCTCTAATTATCCAACCAAGTTCTTATCTTTGAAACACAAGAAAAGTAATCCACATATTCAAATATATGTATTGGCATCATAATGACCATTCACACATATCACATCTGGATGAGGGGTTCCACAATATTTCTCTGCAGTAGGGTTTGGTGTTCCAATATGGGTAACCTCCCAAAAATATTTTTCATTTACGAACCTTTCATGTGGGTCAGGTGGAATGGATGGTTATATTCCACTTGTCGACTATTCATAGGATACATTATCTGAAGAGTCGATATTCACTTCTTGGGTCTTTGAGCCTGCCAATGTTCAACCTTTGGTAAGTAAAGGAATACATGCTTTGGGGGTCATATCGAGAGCCACAAGGACTATGATATGTCTGGAGGTCATCCAATCCAACATTCCCTCCACTTCTTTGTACTCTCTAGGAACTTTGATAGTAAATGTAGCAGATGGATCCCACAGATTTAATCTACACACTACAATTTATTGATGAATGTTTCATGGTAATACTGGCTCAGGCATTGAAGATTCTGGAAACACCTATTCGTATGTTCCAACTACCTCAATGGATACCTCTGACTCGATGCTAGTTTTTCAATCTCTTGAAGAGTTCTTAAGCTCAAGGTTTATTGGGACTAGATTGGATATTGAGGATTGATGAGGAGGAAAGGAAACTATCTCTCACAATTAGTCAGTTAAAAAATGTCTAAAGGTTGTAAAAAATCACAGAGGAGGTGTTTCTTTTCTAGTGGGAGAGGACTTGCAAGTTATTCAAGTTGCGGAGCTGGAAGCCTGTGTAATTGTGGGTAAATTTTGTGGATGTAGAATGTCTTATTTCCATGGAAACCTGGGTGGATAAATCTTGGAGTCCTCATTTGGGGTACAGTCTGATATTTAATTTACTCTCAAGAGGGTGGATTGGGTGCACTTTTGTATTTAAAGAAGATGCGGTTTTTATCCTCTCCAACCATTGATACTGGAAACAAATCCTTTTTCATGCCAAGTAGTGGCATCAACTATTTCACGCATGAAAGGAAGCCATTAACAAGGTTCCAATGTGGATCAAATTACCTAATATTCCCATGAAATTTTGGACAGAGAAGGAATTGAAGGAAATAGGAGATACATTGGGTATTTTCATCTCCATAGTAAAAAGCTACAAGAGTAGAAAATTTCGTTTGGTTGCATATATTCTAGTGGAGTTGGATCCCCAGTAGGGTCTATTCAAGTTGCTTGATTTGATTATGTGAACCAGGATATATAAACATCCCATAGATTATATTAACATTCCCTTCTGTTGTTCCCTCTATCACCAAATTGGCCATGTCATGGTGGATTGTGAGCATAAGCTCATCAAAAAATTTCAGGCTACATCACCTTCTAGCTTGGATACTTGGCTGGAGGAATTGAATTCTCCAGTGAAGGATAGGCCCTCCCAACTATTTTATCCATGTACTAATCTAGAATCTAATGTTAAGAATGATGAGGTCCTTGTTCTTGTATCTTCGTTAAAGGAAGTACTAATTGGGTACATTGCTATTGGGGTGGAAAACGACATCTTAGCGGCTCCAAAGGAATTTTCTCCTAAGGATATGTTGGGGGAATATTTGGAAATCTCTACTTCAAAATGAAACAAGCTTGAGGAGATATGGTGTAAAAGTGAGGAATTGTTTCATGTTGCAGGTAATCCTATTTTTAGTTTTATTCCCATTATTTATGTTGGTTTCGGTATTATGGTTGAAAATTTGAATAGTTAGTGGAATGGGTCTAGTGTGGGGTCATCTTATGGATTGGTGAGTTCTTCTCTTCTCCCTAACTAGCAGTCTATTGAATCCATTCTCATTGTCTTGTCTCATAATCATGTTCTTCAACCGAATAAGCACCCATCTAAAATTGAGGTCTCTTCATCATTATCTATATCTTCCTCCTCGAGACGAGAACCCTATATCCTCCAATACAATTCATCCAACCAATATTGGGTTCTTTCAGGGGGTTGGGGTTCGATAATTTCAAATATTTGCAGCATTCGAAGGTGGGCCGCAAATCCACATTAAAAAACACATAAGGAAATTCCTTTAGATAATTCTCAAAGGATATACATAAGCTAATTTTAGGGGTCCTTAGAGTGGGATGAGACCCCTAAAAAGTAATCCCATGAAGCTTCTATCCATTAACAAGCATGGCCTCATAGGGTGAGCTAAAATGATGTCCCTAAAGAGGCTAATGGTGGTTGAAAGGCCGAATGTTCTTTTCATTCAAGAAACTATTGGATGTAGTGGTGACATTGGCATAGAAATTTGTAAGTTATTTCCAGGCTGGTCCTTTGTGTGTCTAGACTCATCTAGAGCCTCTAGGGGTATTATAATGAGATACTCTTCATATTGTACACTCACAAAATGGCATGCAATTTTTTCAGGTATGGTTACTAAGCTTCACTACAAGTATCTGGACTGCGAGATCATTTTCTTCAACATTTATATGCCCTATGAAGATCAAGAGGCTTTTTGGCATCGGTTTTTTTCTCTTAGTGTTTTTTAGAAGCAAAACATAGTTCGTGGAGGTGATTTAAATTTAACTTTAAACTAGGATGAAATTTTTGGGAGAGAATTCCCACAAAGATAAAATGGCCACCTTCTTTCTAATCATCTGGAAGAAACAAACCTGGTGGATGTGGAACCAATCTCTATAAGTTCGATGTGGATCAATAAGAGTTCTGGTGGTGATGGGATATGTAAGAGACTTGACCATTTTCTTTCTCATCATCAACTCCTTCAAGAAATCAATATTTATTGCCCATGGTTGTCAAGGTTAAATATTTACATCATTTTCCAATATATTTAAAGTTGGCCAACTGTCGGATAAACCAGGCTCTCCCTTCAAGTACAATTATGCATGGGAAACCGATGAAGAATTGAAGGCTTTGATTAAGGAGAATTGGATGCACTTCCAGGATACTATAAATGAATATTTGGCTCACCGGTTTGTTTCAACACTCTGTCACTTGAAAGACAAAGTTTTGGTATGGTCCCGTAACCACCGAAGCACTCTTGATCATGACCTAAGAAACATAGAGGAATCACTTGATTCTTTGAACTGTCAACAACAATATGGATAATGGACCAGGGAGGAGAAAGATAAATGTCAAAACCTTGAAGGAAGAAGGAATAAAATTCTAATAGAACAATAAAAAACATGATGTTTAAAAATCAAGGCTATATGTCTTGAAGCTGGGGACTAGAACACCAAATATTTTTAATTTTTTTGGAAATTACCATCGTAGTTTCAATACTATCTAGGAATTGTAGGACACTAATGGGGTGGCATTTCAAGGGTTCAGATAACGTGTGACCATGGGGGTCAATCATTTCAAAAAACTATTTAAAGAAATTGAGCATGCCAATATGTGCAAGATCCTAAATATGATTGGATTATTTCCAAGACGTATATCAGAAGACGATGCTCAATAACTCTATCAAGATGTTTTTTTTTTTGTAAATAAGAAGTATATGTATATTAAGAGCCTTCTAAAGATGAAGAAGAGTTTCAAAATACAAATATATCCAGGATGCATTTACTGGACTGCCCCAACAAAGGGGAAACTCTATCAAGATGTTACTAAAAAGGAGGCAAGGGAAATTGTTTCTTCCTTCAAAAAGGACAAAAGTCTTGGGCCAGATGGTTGGTCGACCGAATTCTACGGGGAATTTATTGACAAGTTGGGGACGACATGCTACATGTGACCAAATAATTTCACATTAATGGTAATAGTCTCCCTAGAATCAACTCAACTTTCATCGTAATAATCCAAAAAAAGGACAACCACTTTCTTTTGAGGACTTCCATCCTATTGCACTATGCAATTGCTTGTACAAAATCATTGCCAAAAATTATTGTTGTCAGGATAAATCCTCTCATCTCTGAGGTCATCACGTTCAAACAGTTTGGATTACTAAATGGTAGACTGATTCATGAGGTTATTGGCTTAGACAAAGAGGGCTTGCATTCGATCAAAACAAAAAAACATCTAGTTTGAGTACTCAAAATAGATATGTCCAAGGCCTTCAATTGAGTCTTCTAGATTTATCTTTCTCTTCTGCTCATACACATTGGATTTGAACTTCCAATGGTTAAATGGATTATGGCATGTGCTACATTTGTATCCTTCACAGTGCTAATGGATCTTCATCCTAGTTATTCAAGTTAGGTCGAGGGATCAGACATGATTCCCATGTCTCCATATCTACTTTTACTTGTTTTAGATGGTTTCATCCAAGCCATATATGAGGCTCACATACTTAATAAAATACAAGGATTGTGAATTGGTAGACAAGAAAATGTTTCACACATATTATTTATTGATGATATCTCCATATTTTGTTTATGTGAATACAATGAAGGTAGGTCTATTAAGGATATTATGGAGCTATTATGTAATGAAATTGGCATATCTATAAACATAATCAAATGTACCATCTAATTCCCAGATTTCGTGGAGGTGGAGAATCCACTTCTTGAATCCATATTTCATTTTAGTGAACACAATATGGAGGACAATGGAAAATACTTGTGGTTTACTCTCAAACCTAATTGTTATGGTCTATTATATTGGAAATGGATTGTATCTCGAGTAGACAAGAGGATCCACTTCTGGTGCATTCGATGGATCTCACAAGGATTCCTTCTCACCCTTATCAAATCAATTATAGAAGCAATTCCATTTTATTGGCACTTGTTGATAAATATTCCAAAAATCATTATCACTTGTATTCACAAGATTTTTTTCAATTATATTTGGAAGAGCAACAAGGACTACTTGTGATTTTATAATGAAGGGTCATATCCAAATCTTGTTTTGAAAATGTGTGGAATAAATTTTTACTTCATTTTTGAATACACAAATGAAATTCTCAAAATGATGTTATTGAATGTGATACTTGCAAATAACTCTAATTAAACAAGTGAGAATGCAACAAAACACAATTGAAAAAGTTAGGCCTGAAACCCACTTCTCCAATGTATTTTTATGCTGGAAATACCTCTGCATATACAAAATGCCAAAATAAATTCTTTACAATAAGAAACAAATCATCTAATGGAAAAAATGTCTTTGCTTAAATAACAAAGGTTGATGGCTTTAACATTAGATCTGATCCAAATTTTATGGTGATCGAATATATGGTTAACAAACACATAAAATATGGTCAATCCAACATATATTAATTCCAATACAAAATGAATCATATGGATGATCAAATCTATTATTTAGGTCATATTTTATGGGGTATAAAATATTTGGATAACAAAATGTAATATATGGCATGCCAAAACAAGCCCGAACCCATGGCGCATTGGTTATATGTGGCAGTGGTTGGTTATATTGGAAGGAGGTTTGGTGGAGTTCACAGGGTTAAGCCCTGCGGACCTCTCTTTTGGTGCAATGATACAACATATGTAACTTTAACGAACATTCCTTCTGCAATCCTTTCAACGAAGATATCATGGTAAGATGGTAAGCCATTGGAATTTTTGTGAGGAGGTTGACTGTTCGATTCCCTTCAGCCTCAAAATTAGAATTTCTAGACCCTTTTAGTCCAATGGACAGTGTCTTGTGGCACATTATGATTGGGCCATGTGTTACCTTCTGATTCAGCCACTTGGATGCACAATCACTTGCCACGTCAGCACATAGTCAATGCCACCTCAATGCCACATCATCTTGTCATACTACCACATGTCCTGCCACGTCATTTTTTCATACTATCATGTCATCATGTATATCATCCAGCCATCACTTCCATGTCAACATTTGTATTTCCACATCATCGTATGTACGATCCAGTTAACACTACCACGTCAACATCTGTACAGTGCCATGTCATCATATGTACAATCACATGTCATGACTGTACTACAACGTTTCAAATCCATATAATGTCAGATGTCATGTTCGTACAGTGCCATGTCTCATGTCCATACAATGCAACGTGTCATCCTTTTCAACATTTTTCCTGTTTTTCCAAAAATTCAGACGCAACAAATTTTGCACATGACATCCGTTTGACCTCGTTCAAGAGTTGCTGGAAATATTCCGATGAGAGCTTCAACATTAACACAATTTCATTAGATTTTGATAACATCAATTTTTATCTGTTAAATATCCACCTGGATCAAGCCTCCCCACAAAAAGAAACTTTTGGTCCGTCAAAAATATACATACAGGGTTTGACTTGTCTCTTTGATTTGTACACTTTTACAAGCATAAAAACACTATGTTGTATATAAGTGATGTTATAACAGGTCATTACTTTTACAATTTTCCCTTCTTAGGCTCTCATATACAACATGTGGTTTACAAAACTTGTAGCAATCAACTATTCAGATAGGATACCCATTTCTTACTCAACCAGGCTAATGGATTCTCCTTATTTAGTTGATATCCTTCATGAACTGCTTCATGGATCGTTATTGCGTGCTCCACTTTTTCATTTGTAACCTCCTTCACAGGTGCTTTCACTACTTTCTTGTACTTCTTTGGACGAATTTTCGGATGAAGTTTCCAACTCTTCTCCATTCGGTGTCCACTCATATTGCAATGAGGGCAATGGTTTTTTCCCATGTTCTTCGATGATAAGTCTTTATTTCCATATGGACTTGGAAGGTATTCTTCATGTCTTGCCTCCTTTCCAGTTGACATGATCAACTTCTTGTACAAAGATTTCCTCTTTCAAAACTTGTCCACACAATGGTTAGGTGATCAAGAAAAAGTACAAGGGTACATATTCCACAAGGTTTGAATTGCATGATTATTATTATTATAATCAAATAAGATTTTAAGTAATCATGACCTTTATACCTTTCATGGTTGTCATTAGTGCATATTTGACGAAGAGAACGTGACTTAGCTCATCCTTCAAAATTCTCATATCTCTTTGGAGATGACTTGCAATCATCGTCACCTTCATGGTGTGATGCACCATCAGCTTGCGAGCATTCTTTCTACACTGACATAGACGCATCCCAATAATTTATTTCTTCCATTATTTTGGAACATTCTCCAACTTCATCGTTTTCAAAACCTAATCCTACATAACAATGTAACATCCCCATCTCCACTCTGGGCCATGCTACATCCAAAATTCTGACTTCTGATACCACTATGTAGTATTCCCCATTACCAGTACTCTTGAAAATCTACTCAAAAACCACAAGATAATGTGCCTAGTCCTAAGTTGGACCATGCCCTGTTACTTCTCTTATTTGATACCCAATCTTTCTTCTGCACAAATAACTCAATGAGACCAATAACGCATGCAACCGACCTTGTGCTACGTGCAATAATTGTTTCCTAGTGCACACAAACCAGTCTTGTGTTGCGCGTGACAATTGTGTCTTAGCAATAGCACACAATTGTCATTGTGTCAGCCACGTCAATTGTTTCTCAACATGCACAACATTTCTAGCTTCGCGCTAGATCCCATTACAATTACTATTGATATACAACTTAATAGATGGAGACTATAACAACAGAATCAACTCATAAATACAACTACGTGTGCAACCATTTTTATGTTGCATGAAAAATATGTCCCATTTGTGCGCGAGACTCTTTCCCTGCACTTGGATGAATCGAGCCTTTCCTAGGAATCTCATGTCCATTACCACACAATTAATCAATAGGAAATACTTCATAGTTTACATGCTCTACATATGCAACAATTATGCAAATTAAAAATACATGCACAACCCAACATAATTATGTACCAATTCCATAAACAAAATATAGCATAAACATTCACATGTTAAACAATATATAACAACACATAAACTATCATGGCCCATGCCCTACATATGCAAAAAACATGCATCTCTGCAACATACATAATCCACACACAAATAAACATACAATTGTAACACATAATATAATTAACATGTATATGCACATTACTCAGAGAATAATACACTTAAGAATACACATATCCTTTTTTGTAATCCACCATCTGTGCGCAGACCTCAGACATTCCTACCAGCCATAGACTCTGCTGCTCAAAACATCTTAGCAGTAGTTCACCCCCGATCTAGGGATTAAACTCCACCAAGGAAAAGGATACCTACGCCAAGCTAAGGTCTGTCAACAGTGAAAAGACTCAGAAAAATGTATCAAAACCAACAAACAGATTATAGTACCTCATTCCCCACATGCCTGTCCCACCCAAGGAATTGTGCCCCTTCTCTGCTTAATATTCCTTCGACTTCCTCACTTCCCTTCCAAGGATTCAACAACAGGCCGGATAGGAAGTCTCAGAGCCTTGTAGTTGTAACTGGGCACCTTGGGAAAAAAATTCCCAACACTTCTCTCACCTAGAGAGAATTTGTATGGGCCTTACAACCCAATTATTTATTAGCACATGAGCCTAACAACCCACTTATTCAATAGCATATGGGCTTGAAAAACCACTTCTTCAATGGCATACAGGCTTGGAAACCCGTTTCTTCAATATCATACAAGCCTAACAACCCACCTCTTCAATAGCATACGGGCCTTCCCAAGTACAGGGTTATGTAATGACAAAAATTTACATCAAGATACATATGCTTAGCTGAGCAAAGAGGTTTGCATGATGAAATAAATGAGTGAATCCCCCCCAAAATACACTAAGGCTCAACAATATATTTTCATGATTAAAACTAAACACTTGTCACCTTGAGAACTAGCTTCACTCCACTTAGTGACTCATTCCTGTCCCTTAGGAACTTAGGATAAATATATATATCTCAGGAATTATAATTTTTGGAAATATTATTAAATATTCCATTTCCTAAACTCTTATCCCCTTTTACCTTTTCTAGTGGAGTTTAAACCCCCCGTCTCTTTTGTCTGATTGGTCTGCGTGTAGTGATATGTTTTCATTAATTCAATGAGTGTCATTAAATTTTACAAAGATACGCACATTGGCCTTTTAGCATCACTAAACACTTATCCAAGTGCACGCAAAACTATGAAATGGGAATGCACCCTCCCTTGGTGCACATGCAAAATTCATCACTTTGTTGCACTAATAACCACACAGACAATCCAACCACAAAATACATATATACAAAGGATCTCTAGCCCAGAAATATCATGGCTACAAAACCCAGTTTGATGCACACTTAGGGATAGTCCTCGATAACTTCCTTATGTGCAAACAAACTATTAAATGGGCGTGCACTCCATCTTTTGTGCATGCGGACAAAAAAAGAACCCAAAACTTAGGTGCTAACAGTTTACCAGTTGTAAGGTAGCTAGAGAGGTAGTGGGGGGGCCAAGAGAGTCCATAGTGATAATAGTGGAGGTCATTCAATGTAAGGTGGACTAGGTCCACTATATTATTAAATAAGGCCCACTATGGTAGTTAGATATAATAAATGGCTAATTAGATATAATAAATGTAAGATGACTTCTTAGAAGGTTCTACTTCTAGAAGATTCCTCCTCTAGAATGTTCTTAGGTGATGGTAGCACTATATAAAGGGGTTCAAGTAATGTAATGAGACATGAAGAGAATTACTGTATTTGGAGTGATAGCTCAATAGGAGAATGCCCCCTCGAAGAGGCAAGTGAAAATGAGAGGATCCCTTCCATAATAGGATCCATTGTACGGTGTTGCCCTACCTCAAGGGTTTCTATAATAAAGTTGTGGTTTTCTATATGGTTTCATATATCTTGTGTGGTGATTGTATTCAGATATCTTTGGATCTATTGTGATACTTTGTATTTAGGTATTTGGTTCTTAACAAGTGGTATCAGAGCACTTTCCTTGGGCAGACATTGTGGGCAAATATCTTTTATTTTTGCAGATTATTTTTCGAAGCAGAAAAAAGAGGGCCGAGACATTATCAAAGTTTTCAGTATATTTCTATGAAAAATTTGCAGAAAAGGGTTGTATATATTAATTCCTCTCATAAAAACACCCAATTTGAAAAAAAAAATCGTCCGAAACGAAGTCCGGGAAGTCAAGATATTGAAGTTTTAAAATCTGCAAATTTTCAGGATTTTTTCCGCGGACAGTGGCGAGGATTTTTTTTATTTTTTGTAGCATTTGGAGGCCGAATTTGCCAAAATAAATTACAGATTTGAGTTCCTCTCACAATTTCACCCAATTTCAAAAAAAAAAATTAGCCAAAACGGAGTCCGGGAAGTGAAGTTACGAGCATTTTAACTTCAGCAAATTTTTAGGGTTTTTCCAGAAAAAACCGCGATTTTTTGTCGAAACTTATTGGGTCTATTTTTTGGATTTTTTCATGACGGCTGCAGGATCGAAGAGTTCATAGGGTGCTCAGATGGATATTTCCTCTTAAACCCTGAAATAAATTCTTGAATCATTCAAAGCCCAATTGTTTCACACATTGGATGACAGATTGGATGCATTTGTACATGGCCTCACAGACAGCCTCACAGATGGCCTCAATGATAGTTTTCATAGTATTCAAGATTCATTGAATAAAATGCAGGAAAGATTTCTTACGGAGGGCCTCAGGGATGAATATAATCAAGAAATATATGTTTGGTATGATTTTGAGGCCAATTGTGATGATTGGTATATGGATAGTTGTCATTTCTGGAATGACAACCACTTTCATATTTTATTTGATGACTCTACTCAACCTTCTGTATAGAACATCAANACATGAAGAGAATTATTGTATTTGGAGATGAATCTCATTAGGAGGTTTCCCCCTCGAAGAGGCAAGTGAACAGGAGATGATCCCTTCCATAATAGGATCCATTGTATGGTGTTTCCCTACCTCAAGGGTTTTGAAATAATAAAGTGTGGTTTATTCTATCTTGCTTGTGGATCTATTGTGTATTCAGTATTTGTGGTGATTATATTTGTAGATCTATCTTGGTTCTTAACAAGTGGTATCAGAGCACTTTCTTTGGGTAGACATTGTGGGCAAATATTTTTTATTTTTGCAGATTTTTTTTCGGAGCAGAAAAAAGAGGGCCGTGACATTCTCGAAGTTTTTGTTATATTTTTGTGCAAAATTTGCAGAAACGGGTTGTATATATGAGTTTCTCTCAGAAAAAAACCCAATTTAAAAAACAAAATCGTCCGAAATGGAGTCCGGGAAGTCAAGATATTGAAGTTTTAAAATTTGCAAATTTTCAGGATTTTTTCCACGGACGGTGGCGTTAAATTTTTCTATTTCTGTAGCATCTTGAGGCTGAATTTACCCAAATAAATTACAGATCTGAGTTCCTCTCACAATTTCACCCAATTTCAAAAAACAAATTAGCCAAAATGGAGCCCGAGAAGTGAAGTTATGAACATTTTAACTTCAACAGTTTTTTAGGGTTTTTACAGAAAAAGCCGCTATTTTATGCCGTAACTTATTGGGTGAGTTCATAGGATGCTTATATGACTATTTCTTCTCAAAATCTGAAAGAAATTCTTGAATCATTGAAATCCCAATTGTTTCACACATTGGATGATACATTGGATGCATTTGTACATGGCCTCATAGACAGCCTCACAGACAGCCTCACAGACGGCCTCAATGATAGTTTTCGTAGTATTCAAGATTCATTGAATAACATGCAGGAGAGATTTCTTAAGGAGGGCCTCAAGGATGAATATAATCAAGAAATATATGCTTGGTATGATTTTGTGGCATATTGTGATGATTGGTATATGGATAGTTGTCATTTCTGGGATGACAACCACTTTCATATTTTATTTGATGACTCTACTCCACCTTCTGTAGAGAACATCAATGTCCCACATCAGAAGCTAGTTACCAGCATTCAGTCTACATATTCTATAGTGGTATTATTCATTCCAGATTCTGCTACGACCCTTTTCCACTATGTGGATGGATCTTCTTATTTGGATCCACATGATAGGTGTCGGTCTTTGGAGCATCATTTGGAGTTGGTTATTGGGATTCAAAATCTTCCATGGGGAGTTCACATGAGCACTTGGACATAGGACCCGGGCTTACAATGGTGGTTGGACTACTTCAGCATGGTGGATTTCCTTTCTACANGTCTTCTTCAGCATTATGGTCCACAATTATCCATGGGACCCTGGTATATGGTTGTACATCAAGCGTTGAGGACAACGCTTTCATAAGGGGGATGGAATGTAAGGTAGTTAGAGAGGTAATGAGGGGGCCCAGAGGGCCCATAGTGATAATAGTGGATGTCATTCAATGTAAGGTGGACTAGGTCCACTATATTATTAAATATGGAAATTATCAACAACTATGTTTGTACCCAACATTTGGAAGGTGGTGGCGAAGTTTGGGTCTATCTCATAGAGTTGAGGCCATCCAAAGGTCTCATGGCCACATGAATCTAGTATCGTGGTGAGTGTCATGACTGGTGGTCTGATGAGGCAATCAACGACGCGATTGGTGCTTCCTGTTTTATACTTGATGTTGAGGTGAAATTGCTGCAAGCATGTGGACCACTTTTGATGGCGATCATTTTGCAATTTTCCTTGTGTCTGCATGAATTGCAGTGGCTTATGATCAGTGTGGATGATTTTATCCTTCCCAAGAATGTAATGTCTCCACTGGAAGCAGGCTTGCACAATGGAGTACATTTATTTGTCGTAAGTAGGGTACTTACGGACAACATCTGATAGTGTCTCACTAAGATAGGCCACAAGGTTGTTCCACAACATAGGTATTCCAATAGAGGACAAACATCTTCAGTAACCACTCACATAACCAGATCAAAGATCAACACATCGATGTTTTCACATGGTAAAACCCCTACGAGGAAACATCCACGGCCCCAACCAACACGACCACTTGGAGTAGTTTATTAATGCAAAGAAAAATATTACAGAGAGATTTTACAAGAGAGTTTCTCACAATCGATCATTGAAAAATGACCCTCCATGCTTTTTAAATAGAGATCATGGACCAATCGGGTGTCAAGCCATGGATCAATGGCCTTTAATATCGAGGAGAGTATGAACCGTTGGATCACTCTATTTTGGGAACATATCATGACCGTTGGATTTCCTTACTACAAATGCATACTAATGCATACTAAAGAAACACACTAGAAAACACACTTTTACCTAATGACACAATAGACCAAGTAGATCTTACTAACTCCTAAGTGTCTAAATATCCTAACATCCCCCCTTAAGAACAACTTGGGATAGGATTTAAGGATTTACAATAGTGACACAATAGGAGAAGGAAAGAGGCATTAGAGCCTATCCCCCCTTAATGACAACTTCCTGAACTTTTAACATAGATCGAAGTTTGGAAAACTTCGCTTCTGTAAGTGACTTTGTGAAAATGTATGCAACTTGATCTTCTATAGGGAAAAAGAGCACTTCAATAACTTGATCATGAATGAGATTTCTGATGAAGTGAATGTGTAGCTCGATGTGTTTTCTACGCTGATGTTGAACTAGGTCTTTGGCAATCTTGATGGCACTCTAATTGTCACACCAAAGGATGGTCGGATGCTGGTGCCAGAATTCAAACTCTGAAAGGATCTGTCGAAGCCACAGGGCTTCCTGACTTGCATTTACTATTGCTCAGTACTCTGCTTCTGCTAAAGAAAATGCAATAGCCTGTTGTTTCTTATGACCTGAAGCTTCTGCAAATGTCTATGGATCATGAGTTTATGAAACTTGAGCCAAAAGAGAAGAGGCTCGCTGGAAATGTGAATGTGTCTGACGCTGATATGAAGGATCATCGATAAGATCACCAGTTGCTTCTCGTGTTGAATGGACCCATCTAGGAAGCGGTGGAGCTGGTGCTGGTTCAGGTTCAAAGGACACATCTGGAGGAGGGTGAGTAGGCAGAGGTGGATTTTCATCCTCACTGTCATCATCTGAAGAAGATGTTAATGTTTATGCCATTATTATAGTTCTTTGCATTTCATAAAGACAAGAGCATAATAACCACAAGATCACTGAGAAATACACATCCACAATAGACACAACATTTATCCTGGGAAACCCTCTAGGGGAAGAAAACCCAGCAAAAACTTCCTTATCATAAA
>JASDQU010440132.1:10938-28127 GCA_032191745.1 Picea mariana | reverse complement strand
AATGATATTCCATAATTTTTGATAGAAATGAGTCATGAAACCGTCGATCCCTGGGGATTTATTAGGTTGAAGATGATTGATAACATTTCTTATTTATTCCTCAGAAACTTTCTGGATTAGTTTCTCATTCTCATCCTCCTTTATCAACTTGGGAATGTTGGAGAGTGCCTCCTCCCTATCCTTCTCATTCTTTGCATCTTTTTCTTTATACAGGTCTGCAAAGTGAGATACAACTGCCTTTTTGATATCTTCAAAAGATGTGCATGGATTCCCTTCAGGATCTATTATTTTGGAGATTGTGTTGAACCCTTTCCTTTCTTGAAACTGTTTGTGGAAAAAGACGTATTCTTATCTCCAAATGAAAGCCAAAGAGCCCTATATTTTAGTTTCCATGAGAATTCTTCTCTTCTCATAGCAGCTTGAAGGTGAATATGCAGTTGGCCTTCCTCCACCAATAGCTCTGGAGTGATCATCTTAGTTTCAATTTTTGCCATGACGGTGGCCATCTGCTCTTTTGTGTTCTGAATTTCTACTTTTGGTTCTTTGAAAGTGAGTTTGACCCATTCCCGGATGTCTATTTTGAGTCTTATTAGTTTTTTTTCCCATATGTGCACTGGGGATCCTTGCACCCACTGAGACCAAGAGGTGGATATAAGGGAGTTGAAATATGGGGCATCTAGCCAGAGCGGGTTGAATCTGAAGGGGATTGGGCCTAGGTCTGGGAAAGGGGAGAAAGAAAGTAAAATAGGTTGATGGTCAGAGCTGGCCCAGGGGAGAATTTAATAGGTGATGTGAGAGTAATCTGTGAGGAGGGAGATGCTTAAGAGAAAATGATCTAGCCTAGCCGCAATGTGCCCAAGGCCTGTCCTATGGTTTGACCAGGTGAAATGACCACCCCTAGGCTTTGAATCAAAGAGGTCAAAGGTGGAAATCAGATCTTCTAGGTGTTCCCTTCTTGGATCCCTTACCAGCAACCCCCCCTTCTTTTCCCAGGGATAGAGTGTGGCATTTAAGTCACCTGCTACTATGATGTCTCTATTGGATTCCACTTCCAAAATATTGAATAAATACCTCCAACAATCTAGTTTTTCATGATGAAGATTCGGGACATAAACATTTATTATGGAAAAAGAGTTACCTGAGGTGTTGTTTCTCAGTTTGGTTAGCAGCCAATGTTGAGCTTGATGGAAGTCCAGCAAAGTGCACCTTTTTTTATTTCATAAGGTGCAGATGCCTCAAGAAGCCCCTCTGGATCTTATTTCCCTGCCTTCGCTTGTCTTCCATATGTGTTTTCTTTCACGGAGGATGGAGTCCTCGCTTAGTTTGGTCTCCTGGAGCAGTATAACTTGAGGAGAGGAGGAAAAAATTAGTTGATGAGTTGATTCTTTTTTTCCCTTGCCTCCTAGTCTCCTATAGTTCCAAGAGACCAAGTTCATTATTTACTGATGGATTTTTGGGCCTCCCCTTTAGAGGACATAGGACTGGGGTTCTCTTTCGATCCTTTGTGCTCTTTGCCAAAGGAGGAGTCTAGTGTGGATCGGAGCCCTAGATATTTTTCCCTATCAACGATTTCTTCCCTTTTTTTGCGGATTGGATTCCTTCCTGGTTTTTTTGCATTGGAGATTGAGTTGGTTTCGTGCCCAGGTTCTCCATCAGATTCACCTTGTGATTCTTCTTCTAGTATTATTGGAATGTTGTTTTTTGTCTTTGTTCTTTGCCTTGCCTAGGGTTTTTTCCCTTTTCTTGGAATCGATGCATGTTGAGCAGTCAGAGGGATTTTCTGGTCCTTTGCTGGTGAGGAAGGAACCCCTTCTTCTATTGGAGTTTCTTGAGGGTCTCCTTCTTCCTCAGGCTTAGAGAGGGAAACATATCGATTGGTATTTTATTGTGTAGCTTTTTCGCTGGCTGCCTTGGATGGGCTTGATGCAGTTCTGGTCTCCATGGTAGTTGGAGGGGGGGCCTGGTGTTGTTTGTTGGGGCCTCGGCCTTGCTTCTGGGATTGCCATTTTTCCCATTCTTCTTGTCCCTTTGCACCTGTGGGGGATTTGGGGCAGATTTTTGCAAAATGGTTGTATTCATGGCACATTCTACATTTAAAAGGGAGTTGTTCGTAATTGACTTGTCGTAGGAAGGACCAGTTATCAAGAGTTAACTCGATTTATTCTGGGAGGCCCTTTTTTAGGTCAACTTCAACACAAATCCTCGTGCATGTGTGCATTCCATCTCTTGGTTCCACTCGGTCTATGTATCTTCCAAGAGTTTTTCCTATGCTTCTGATAATTTCATCGTTCCAACAATGAAACAACAGGAAGGGGAGACAAACCCAGACTGGGACAGTCGATGGGATATTGTTCTCCAGGATGAAATAAGGATTCTAGTTATTAAGGTATAGGCCCCAAGCCCCCATGAATATGATATCTCTATCTGTTTTGGTCTAAAAAAGGAACAGAAAAAAACCTTTGCCACAGAAGGAAGATGACTTTTCCTTAAATGAGCGGAAACCAGTTTTTGTCTACCCATTCAGAAACTGCGCGAGGGGATGGCCAGATTCCTATGAACTTCCCAACTAGTCCATGTTCTACGATTTTGAGTGCTAAAGGGAGAGATGAGTTTGCATGGACCTGGACCTTGGGGATATCGTCCTTTTTTTTAACGAATTTCGACTGAGGTTTCTTCTGCGCCTTCTGGGTTGAAAAAACTAGGGTTTCTAAGGCATTAATGTCTGAGGGGAGGGGGGGGGGGAAGGGGGACAGGCCTCCCGAACCAGAGCCAGACACGGCCATGAGGGCGAGCAACAGTGGGCCGAGCAAAAAAAATGAAAAAAAAAGGTTTGACACAACCTTCCATGGTTATTAACAGAGCAACAAAGCAATAATGTAAAAGAGGTCATTCAAAGAATTAAATTTCCCACGGGTTTTTCTTCAAACATATATAATATCTTAATGAAGAAAGGTGAATTTGGTGGGGTAAAAAAAAATGATTGGCATGCCTTCATTAAAGTAATAATTTTTGTATACATATTTATATATATTGGCCTTATACATTTTTTTTATTTATTTTTCTTGTCTACTTTGGTCAAAACAAATAACGATTCATTTTTTTGTTACAATATGTTCTACCGCTATCTCTCCCAAATGAATTTGACAACAACATCAAACAAGTTATATATGATCTTGGAAAATACATGAGGTAAGTAGTTGTGATTTATATGCAAAATGTTCTTTCAAATTATTGTTGTACTTAATGACACATGTTTTTCTTGTAATGTAATATATTATATTATGTTATGTTGAAACATGTTATTTTCTTGTGTTATGATCTCATGTAGATGGTTTTCATTGAAATAAATCCATGAATATGATATAACATATTGGAAGACAGAAATTCCTCGTCTAATGTGTGAAATGAAAAAGTAAATACCTCCACCATTTTTCAATGCACAAGAACACTACCTCATACACCAAGTTGAGGAGATTGAAATTTGTGGACCTGTTCACACAAGGTCAATGTGGATGGTGGAGAGGTACTTGAAATCATTGAAGGCGCTGGTTAGACAAATATCATGTCCTAAGGGTTCTATGGTGGAGGGATATATGGTATATCAATCCATGGTGTATATTAGTCAGTATCTTCCTAAATTAGCAGCGCCAACTATGCATGCAGTGGATCGCATTTGGGATGTGAAATACATCCAAAAATTTAAAGATCAGGAGCATATGTTGGAGCATTTGAAATTTATGACCATTGCACCACATAGCCTTGTGGTGTTTCAACTACAATATGTCATATATGTAAAATATGCATTGTCAATTAATAAATTAACACATATTTATATAAGTTCGAAAGTATCTTAAAAATACAGTACACATGTAGTCACATTAATATAATATAAATAACTGAATAAAATGGGTGAATTTGCTTACTTGTCCATCTTTCAAACCATATGATAAATCAATTTCCCTTTGTGTAACATTGGCATCTTCGTTATGAAGAGCTTCTCTAACCAATTCAGACAGTTATTTCCATGATAACCTACCTCCATTATGTTGTTTACATCTTTCAATCCATACATTCATCCAGTCAAGATTATTTGCAATGTATAAATGCAATGTATACCACTCTTGAGAAACTGAATCAAAAAAACATAATTCAACAATATTAAATATTAGTTATAACGTCAAATATGTAGGTAATTATAAATATTTATAATTTATGAAATAAATTATATTAATAAATTAATGAGTATGATCATATACACAAAAAACAAAACTTTATATGTATTATTAGTATAGATTTTCACAATTATTAATATATCTGACATATTGTAGTTGAAACACCACAAGGCTATGTGGTGCAATGGTCATAAATTTCACATCGAATAATTGGATGAAACCAGGAAAACTTCTGATAGTGGGATAAATGAAGTATTCTAGGTCACTAATGTTTCCTCTAGGAGTGATAGACATCCCTGAGAATATGAAAATAGATACTATGGGTATTTAAATGATATACTTCAGTGTGATTTTAATTCCTTCAAATTAGTTCTATTCGATGTAAAATGGTATAGGTTACGAATGCATGAACGTGATGAGGAACGAACTATTATTCAACATGCTAATGGATTTCCAATGATTAAAACAACGGTGTTTGAAAGAGGACATGATCTCTATTTTTTTCCAAGCCAATGTGAACAGGTCTTTTACTCAAATGTTCCAGGTGAAAGGGATTGATCATTTGTTATTAGATATGATCCAAGAGGAAGGCCAATTAAGTATACTCATTTACAGGAAGAATATGATATTGAAGATCAAGAAGATGATTCGACAGATCAGACAGAGACGAAAGATCATGGAGGGTCGACGGATGAAGAAGACGAAGAAGATCATGATCCAGGCATAGGAGACAATATTGTAATTCTTGATGATGATGTTGATGAAAATATGCTCGAAAATGACATTGATGATGATGATCATATCATCAATCCTTTCAACATCGTTTTAGAAACGGATGATGATACAGATGTCGAGTTCAATGAAGAATATCGAGATACATAATAAGAATGATTACACAGATGTTGAGGTTGGATTAGGTACGCGACTATATAATATTTTAATTTGTATGAATTATTCTCTTAAAATAACTTACTTATAATGTCATGGGTTAATTACATGTTTTGAAGTTTTATGCGACGTTTTTATATCCTATGTTACATGTTGTTTAATTATTATTTGAAACCTGAAAATAGTTGCCAATATACTAAAGTATGTGGTAGATTAAAAATATCATTTAGAAACACATAATTTCATGTACCTTCATTAATTTTTGTTTTTGTAGTTTCTATGCATGAATCTTGACGTTGCTTTCAATTATTTTCTATTTTATAGATTGGGTTATGGGGATAAATTGAGATTGATGTGCAGGGGAGGGGAGGGGCCATATGAGCTTCCACCTTCACGTGGTTGGCCTTGTTCAATAGAGGATAAATTATTCTTGAAACCAAGAGTAGATATTTCATTTTTATACCATCAGTATCATATAAGATTTCATCAATATTGTTGTCACAGTGTTGCTTGCATCAACGAAGTTTCAATGAACGTGTTTGTCATTTCTATAGAATTTTTTTTGAAACCCTAATTTTATTTCAAAGTACACAATTTGGTTGACACACCAAATTATCAAATTTTAATTTCAAAGTATCAAATTTTAATTTCAAGTTGATAAACCAAATATTAAATGAATCCAAGCATCATTTGATATTGTCGCAAGAAAGAAAAATGTAAATAATCTTGCGATGAATTTGCTATACTATCGATGAAAAATGTTCATCGATATAAGTTTATCTAATTCGTCGTAATAATATTGTGTCTAATTTGAATGGTGTTACATGGTTTTGAAGGAGTGTAGGTCTTATATTATGGTGCAATGTAGTGTAGTCTATAAGAACAATCTCTATTCCAAACCTCAAAATGGATAGTACCATATCTTGTTCATAAGACAAATATTCTTTGTATGTTTCCTTTGTGGTGGCTCAAGCCCTCAGTACACATGATGCCTGACAATGAAATGTAACAATTTGACTATTGAATGATAGTGTTATGTCACCCATGGTTAAGGAAAGAACTTAAGTTTCTTAGGTCCTATTTGAATCTTCTTAGAATTGAGATTTGTTACATAGTCCTTGAAAAAATACAAAAGACTTATGTGGCGGATATTAATTTGGTCTTTGTGTAGGACATTTTATGCCATTAGTATGTTTTGTACAAAAATAATGGATCTTGGGGACTAAACCATGGTCAAGGAATGAGTAACAAGGAATGAGAAATGAGGAACAAGGAACACAAAACAAGGAACAAGGAACAAAAATTGTACCAGGACTAGACATGGACAACAATGACCTCATGTGAATGGGGCCAACATTGAAATTTTTTCGAACAGTTTCTGTATGCACTGAAATTTGACATGGATAGACTATTCACATGCCTTAATGATATGGGAGGGTTTCTAGACTCAAATTTCACTCACATGCACTCTTTCTTCCATCATCATATCATCATGTAATCCATAAACCCTATTTTTCATATGTTCTAGTAGATATGTTAATGATTCCAAATTTCATATCTGTATTTGACTCAAGGTCCAACTAGCTTGCAAAGTATCAAATTTTAATTTCAAGTTGATAAACCAAATATGAAATGAATCCAAGCATCATTTGATATTGTCACAAGAGAGACAAATGTAAATAATATTGCGACGAATTTGCTATATTATCGACCAAAAAAGTTCGTCGATATAAGTATAACTAATTCATCGCAAGAATATTGTGTCTAATTTGAATGGTGTTACATGGTTTCCAAGGAGTGTATGGATTATATTATGGTGCAATATAGTGTATTCTATAAGAACAATCTCTATGCCAAACCTCAAAATGAATAGTACCATATATTGTTCATAAGAAAAATATTCTTTGTATGTTTCCTTTGTGGTGGCTCAAGCCCTCAGTACACATGACGCCTGAAAATGAAATGTAACAATTTGATTATTGAATGATAGTGTTATGTCACCCATGGTTAAGGAAAGAACTTAAGTTTCTTAGGTCCTATTTGAATCTTCTTAGAATTGAGATTCGTTACATAGTCCTTGAAAAAAGACAAAAGACTTATGCAACGGATATTAATTTGGTCTTTGTGTGGGGCATTTTATTCCATTAGTATGTTTTATACAAAAATAATGGATCTTGGGGACTACACCATGGTCAAGGAATGAGGAACAAGGAATGAGGAATGAGGAACACAGAACAAGGAACAAGGAACGAAAATTGTACCAGGACTAGACACCGACAACAGTGACCTCATGTGAATGGGGCCAACATTGAAATTTTTTCAAACAATTTCTGTATGCACTAAAATTTGACATGGATAGACTATTCGCATGCCTTAACGATATGGGAGGGTTTCTGGACTCAAATTTCACTGACACACACTCTTTCTTCCATCATCATATCATCATGTAAACCATAAACCCTATTTTTCATATGTTCTAGTAGATATGTTAATGATTCCAAATTTCATATTTGTATTTGAATCAAGGTCTAGTTAGCTTGCAAAGTATCAAATTTTAATTTCAAGTTGATAAACCAAATATGAAATGAATCCAAGCATCATTTGATATCGTTGCAAGAGAGACAAATGTAAATAATCTTGCGATGAATTTTCTATACTATCGACGAAAAAAGTTCGTCGATATATGCATAGCTAATTCGTCGCAATAATATTGTGTCTAATTTGAATGGTGTTACATGTTTTTCAAGGAGTGTAGGGATTATATTATGGTGCAATGTAGTGTATTCTATAATAACAATCTCTTTGCCAAACCTCAAAATGGATAGTACCATATCTTGTTCATAAGACAAATATTCTTTGTATGTTTCATTTGTGGTGGCTCAAGCCCTGAGTACACATGATGCCTGACAATGAAATGCAACAATTTTATGATTGAATGATAGTGTTATGTCACCCATGGTTAAGGAAAGAACTTAAGGTTCTTAGGTCCTATTTGAATCTTCTTAGAATTGAGATTCGTTACATAGTCCTTGAAAAAAGACAAAAGACTTATGTGGCGGATATTAATTTGGTCTTTGTGTGGGACATTTTATGCCATTAGTATGTTTTGTAAAATAATAATGGATCTTGGGGACTACACCATGGTCAAGGAAAAAGTAACAAGGAACAAAGGTGTTGCTTTCAATTATTTTCTATTTTATAGATTGGGTTTTGGGGATCAATTGAGAGTGATGTGAGGGGGAGGGGAGGGGACATATGAGCTTCCACCTTCACGTGGTTGGCCTTGTTCAGTAGAGGATAAATTATTCTTGAAACCAAGAGAATCTCTTTCATTTTTATACCATCATGATCGTATAATATTTCATCTATATTGTTGTCACAGTATTCCATGCATCAACAAAGTTTCGATGAACATGTTTGTCATTTCTATAGAATTTTTTTGAAACCCTAATTTTCTTTCAAAGTACGCAATCCCTCTTTTTTGTTGATTGCTTAATCAACGCCATAAAAATACACCCTTGCAGTACTATATGTTGGGATGTGTGTAATGTCGAAGAAATTTTACAAGGAATAAGAAACATAAATTGTATGAGGACTAGACACCGACAACAATGACCTCTGAATGGGGGCCAACGATGAAATTTATTCAAACAGTTTATGTATGCACTGAAATTTCTCATGGATAGACTATTCACATGCCTTAATGATATGGGAGGGTTTATGGACTCAAATTTGACTGACACACCGACTTTATTCCATCATCAATTCATCATGTAAACCATAAACCCTAATTTTCTTTCAAAGTACACAATTTGGTTGACGCAAGTTTTTAAGTTTTCGTCAGTCTTTCTTCATTTTTATTTCAAGTTATACATTAATGTATATACAATGTATATGTGTCATAGTTGTGATGAAAAATCCATATTTTTTGTTGATTTCTTAATCAACACCATAAAAATACTAGAGGTGGGCAACAGTGACATGTGAATGGGGCCAACGTTGAAATATTTTCAAAATGTATCTGTATGTATTGAAATTTGACCTAGATAGAATATTCGCATGCATTAACAATATGGGAGGGTTTATGGAATCAAATTTCACTCACACACCCACTTTATTCCATCATCATATCATCATGGAAACCATAAACCCTATTTTTCATATGTTCTAGTAGATATTTTAATGATTCCAAATTTCATACTTATATTTGACTCAAGGTCCATCTAGCTGCTTTCAAAGTATCAAAATTTAATTTCAAGTTGATAAACCAAATATGAAATGAATCCAAGCATCATTTGATATCGTTGCAAGAGAGTCGAATGTAAATAATCTTGTGACGAATTAGCTATATTATCGACGAAAAAAGTTCGTCGATATAAGTATAGCTAATTCGTCGCAAGAATATTGTGTCTAATTTGAATTGTGTTACATGGTTTGAAAGGAGTGTAGGGATTATATTATGGTTCATTTTAGTGTAGTATATAAGAACAATCTCTATTCCAAACCTCAAAATGGATAGTACCATATGTTGTTCATAAGACAAATATTCTTTGTATGTTTCCTTTGTGGTGGCTCAAGGGATCAGTACACATGATGCCTGACAATGAAATGTAACAATTTGACTATTGAATGATAGTGTTATGTCACCCATGGTTAAGGAAAGAGCTTAAGGTTCTTAGATCCTATTCGAATCCTCTTAGAATTGAGATTTGTTACATAGTCCTTGAAAAAAGACAAAAGACTTTTGTAGCAGATATTAATTTGGTCTTTGTGTGGGACATTTTATGCCATTAGTATGTTTTCTACAAAAATAATGGATCTTGGGGACTACACCATGGTCAAGGAACAAGGAACGAGGAATGAGGAACACAGAACAAGGAACAATGAACATAAATTGTACAAGGACTAGACACCGACAACAGTCACATGTGAATGGGGCCTGTAATTTCCCAGGATGAGGAGGAAATCAGCAAGGGTAACCAAAAAAACACTTCGAGTCTAGGACCTAGCCATCCAAGACTCATAGAGGGATCTCTTTATCAGATTTATCTTTGTTTTTATATGATGTTAGACTAGTTATAATGGTATGAGGTTTATGTTTAGAGTTTTTTGGTTGAGACAGTAGAAAAGGGCCATTGGGAAAAAATGGAGTCAAGAGGTTAAGATGATAGATGAATGAATAACTAAGACAAAATGTAACTAGGAAGGGTAATCATGTCAGTGGATCCTTTGATCTTATAAAATGGGAAAAGAAGAATAGATCAAAGTTAATTTCAAATGCAGAGAAGATCTTATCTGAATTCTACATTTCAAACTTGGAAGAAAACATAAATATTCTTTCAAGTCAACACAGGGTGTTAAGAACAAATCATGCACATTATCTTCTCATAAAAAATACAGAAAGAAAAATCATGTGAAACAGGAAAATAACATGTTACATCAAGGAAAAAATTCACCACTTAAACAATCCAGAAAGAAAAATCATGTGAAACAAGAAAATAACAAGTTACATCGGGGAAAAACTTCACCACTTAAACATGACGCAAGAATTTGGAAATATGATGTCTTTGTATTCATCCATGATAGTCACTTACAGTCTTTGAAACATTTTTATAGTGGATGGGGACATTTCCATGCCATCCTTCACTGTCAGTCTAACCCCATCTTCCTTTGAAAGCATAGGCTTTATAACCTTTACATCAAAATCTAAGATCCTATCAAAGAGGATCTGAAATACTAAAAATAGTACATAATCAAAACAGTTTCACAAAAGTAGGATCAATTCCTATCTTAAGGGGTCAAGCCCTTATCCTAATATGGTAGTTCTCGACAATCTTCGACATATTCAACAGTATTCTGGGTGATGACAAGGCAACTCGAGATCCTTTTCTGGCACTTGGGAAAATCTTCAACCAAAAATAGGATAAATTTTGAGCCTTTTATCCTTTGTATTTGCCACTAAACCCTAAAAAAGAGGATGATCTTTATCCATTTTAAAGTTATAATTCATTTGAAACCTTCCTTGAATGATTTGGCAAAAAAAATATCAGATACGGGCAAAAAGACTAACATTCTACCTATGTCTGCACTTTCGGTAGCTAACGTGCCTGAAACAGAGTAGGATAAGCTATCGAAAGTCCTGGGATTTAGCAGCTAACAATGCTTTTTAAAATTCGGTTAATCTATTGAAACTGCAGGTCTTTGAAGTCATTTTCAAAATTGAAAAAAATTGAATTTCTTCGATTTGTCTACCCTTTAGGATCTTTGTTGTGGTTCACAACAACTTCTGCTAGAGATTCTAGATCAGGATGTGTTTTTGGCTTAAGATCTTTAAGCATTAGCTTGATCCTTAAACATCTAACCATTTTATGCAGCTTATGATTCTCCTTGAGCAATTTCTCATTCTTCTTCTGCTCCTTTACATGCATTTTAGCTAACCTTTCAAATGAGTTTCTTACCTCATTGTATGTCCTTTTCATAGCCTGATTCTAAGATTTGATGACTCTTTCTAACAACTTAAGCTCTATTACTTCCTCTTTCAGTTTTTGAATTTTGGATGCTTTACTGATCTTGTTTTTAGTTGATGTCTCAGGTACCTCCAAGGCTAGAGCTTCAACTTCGGTTTCCTCTCTCTCCTCCATGGGTGTTTCAGATTCAGAATCTGAGTATGGAAAATTTAAGACGTTTTTCTCTACAACACTGCTTTGGCCCTCTAGTCCCTGATCAAACTCAAGCTTCTTTTTTTCTTTCTTAGACCTAGGTGAAGGGGTTGGTTGTTTTGTCTAAACTAGTGACAGATCCCTTCTCTTCCTCTTACTATTCATGTGTGTAGAGGACTTATTTGTAGGTGTCTTCTTGTCCTTGGGTTGGATCTCTTGCCCGAATTCTCCCTAGAATAGGAGATAATCCCATTTCTTCTCGCTTCTCTGGAGTTCCTCCATCACTTTAAGCTTTATGAGTCCATGATGGAAAATCCTACTGTGCACCTTATCAGGCTTAGCTTGAACTTGGTGTGACATCTTAGTCAAGCTCCTATGAAGGTAATGGGGTAGCTTGAGAGGACACTAGCCCACAAAATGATTCGTCAGTTTGAAGTGATAGAGCATGACTCTACCATATATACCCTCACAAGTGATGTACACTTGAATTTCCTTAAGAAAATGCTGCCATTTCTCTTCCAGGTAAGACCTAAGAACATCCTTCTGCCAAATAATGCTTTGAAAATCAGGCTTAAGGTAAGACCTGAACTCAATATCCTTAGTGACAGTTGTTTTAAACCATCTCTCACCTTGTGTAGGAATCTCTGTTGTTGCCACAACATTGGCCTCGTCAATTTGAATTACCATTGGTCCCAAGATTACTTTTGCTCCATCAAAGCTTTGAACAAAGGCTTCAACAACACCTTGGTGATACCCCTACAATTTATCATAATACATGTAACAACCTACTTCTTTAAACATCTGACAAATCTCAGGATGAGATTCCAGATATAAGACATCATTCAGCTCCTTCCTGAGAAAATTTCCTCCACTGGCCATCTGAAAGTTTGCAACAAATGTTAATACCTGCAAACAACAAAATCGGGTTGGAGTGGAAGATCAGCATTGATGTAGGGAAAAATGGAAGTCAGATGGAGGAAAATTGCATGAGGTAGACTAGTGGTTTGAATGGAAACCTTTGAAATGAACAGTTTGCAGACTAGAAACTATAATTCTCATTCAAAATAGAGAACGCCATATGGTTTGCTGGGTGGAATTGATAATGACAAATGATTTTCGATGATGGTAGATTCCCGAAATGACAGTAAGGATTTCAGATTTGATATCTTAGGGTTTAATGATTTCTCAAAACATTAATTAAAATCATAATAGAATGCCTCAGATCATGACAAATGATCCTCATACACGTTTTCGGCGGCATTTAGAATCATCATGACATGTGTAATGATGGCAGTTTGAGAGTTTGATGGGACAGGCTAACTGGTGGAAAAATTATGCACTTTTTGACAACTAAGAACACCCCACACTTGCGTTTCTAGCTATCGAAAGTGAGAACTTTCGGTAGCCTATAACACATTGAAAACTGACCCTTAGCTGCTGAAAGATAACTTTTGACATTTTCACATTCAAGATTTCAAATCATCACTTGCCAACTTTGGATATGCCTGGACACCTCTTTGACACATAAGATACATCACTGGACCATTATTCTTGAGCTTCTTATCATGAATACATTCTCAAAATGATCAGAGAAAAATTTGACCAAAGAGCACGAGGGTTATACCCTGCGTACGCTAAATAACCTTTGCCAGGCCAGACTAGAGCCCTATGTTTCAGTTATGGCCCTTGTCATGGATTTGTGCCCTACCATGAACAATTCATGGTTCGTCCTATATACACCATGGCCTTGGAGGTTTTTCCATTACAAAGAGTGGATCTACTCTCCCCGTGTTGACTACGGAACAACCTTGGCTCTCCACTCTGGAAATTGTTTAAGAAGACTAGCCTGGCCTGTCGTTTTACGACTCGGTTTTTGATTGGATGATTGTGTAATTGTTGACAGGCTCACCCATTTGGTTGTATGGCAGTCATTTTGGTTGGTATATAGTCACTGTATCGGTTATAATAGTGGTAAACCCTACATTACTAGTTACACTTTAAAAGAACACAGTTACTCTCCTTATGTCGATAGCTCTATGTTGTTAATGGAAAGGGCCTCTACCCCTATTCGATTGGATGCATGAGTTTTCATCATTACTACAACTTGTTAGGTTGTTGATTTTTTAAGAAAATGATGAGTTGTTTGGTAGATACACAGTCACTGGTTTTTTCACTGATGATTATTTGAATGTTTAGCTAGCATTGGTGAAAATGCTTGACATTGGTCATGTCGCATCGTATGTTTTCAAAATGGACATGTGTAGATATACCTCACTTTGTACTACAAACAAGTACTAGTTCACAAGGAATCTACCACATAAGGTTTGTTTCACTCATATTCCTTTATCTTTGTTATTTTAATGTTAAGAAAAATAAACAACCATACTTTAAGCATTCACTCTTGTAAACATTTCATCTTCTACTTGCACCAAGCAATCCATACCATTGGTTGGGATTCTTTGTTACACTTGTGGACCAAATTAGATACTCCCAAGGGTGAACAAATATAACCAACCTGCAAGTCTAAGTGGTGAGGAGGTGGTTCTAGATCTATTGGCTCACACTCAACGGGAGCCAATGTGGCATAAGTAATGGAAGTTGTCACATAGTTCATTGGATCAATGTGAGTGACAGAATGGGTGAGGATGTTAGGTGTTGGAAATTGTGAGGGATCACAATATTTGACCCAATCAATGGTGACAATGGTTCCTACATTAGGGAATTTCATGACATGAAAGAGTGAATATACCATAGAATTGATGACATAGATGTAATCATGTCCATGGAGGATATTGTAATATGTTGTTGAATATACAGACTAACATTCACTTTGATAGGTTGATGTGTTTCCCTAATGATCAAAGTGTGTTAATTTCAATTTTTTTTCCAATGTCCTTCAATTGTATTAACATAATATTTTAATTTATGCTCCTAGAATGAACTTAGGTTTTCAAGACAAATATAGGAGAGCCAAGGTTTACAAAACCCTCTCTTCCTTGAAGTTTTAATGTAGCTTCAAAACTAATGGTTGGATACTAATAGATTTACCATGTAGGTATTAGGTTAGCATCCCTTTAGTGCCCTTAGGCATAATCATACAAGGAATTCATAAAAGTAATAATGGTTAGTTTTTCTTCATATAAAAAGGAACAATCATCATAAACCATATGTTTCATATGTTCTAGTAGATATGTTAATGATTCCAAATTTTATATTTGTATTTGACTCAAGGTCCAGCTAGCTTGCAAAGTATCAAATTTTAATTTCAAGTTGATAAACCAAATATGAAATGAATCCAAGCATCATTTGATATCGTCGCAAGAGAGACGAATGTAAATAATCTTGAGATGAATTTTCTATACTATCGACGAAAAACGTTCGTCAATATAAGTATAACTAATTCATCGCAAGAATATTGTGTCTAATTTGAATGGTTTTACATGGTTTGCAAGGAGTTTAGGGCTTATATTATGGTGCAATGTAGTGTAGTCTATAAGAACAATCTCTATTCCAAACCTCAAAATGGATAGTACCATATCTTGTTCATAAGACAAATATTCTTTGTATGTTTCCTTTGTGGTGGCTCAAGCCCTTAGTACACATGATGCCTGACAATGAAATGTAACAATTTGACTATTGAACGATAGTTTTATGTCACCCATGGTTAAGGAAATAACTTAAGGTTCTTAGGTCCTATTTGAATCTTCTTAGAATTGAGATTTGTTACTTCCTTGAAAAAGACAAAAGGCTTATGTGGCGAATATTAATTTGGTCTTTGTGTGGGACATTTTATGCCATTAGTATGTTTTGTACAAAAAAATGGAGCTTGGGGACTACACCATGGTCAAGGAATGAGTAACAAGGAATGAGGAATGAGGAACGAGGAATGAGGAATGAGGAACACAGAACAAGGAACAAGGAATGGAAATTGTACCAGGACTAGACACCGACAACAAGGACCTCATGTGAATGGGGACAATGTTGAAATTTTTTCAAACAGTTTCTGTATGCACTAAAATTTGACATGGATAGACTATTCACATGCCTTAACGATATGGGAGGGTTTCTGGACTCAAATTTGACTGACACACCCACTTTCTTCCATCATCAATTCATCATGTAAACCATAAACCCTATTTTTCATATGTTCTAGTAGATATGTTAATGATTCGAAATTTCCTATTTGTATTTGAATCAAGGTCCAACTAGCTTGAAAAGTATCAAATTTTAATTTCAAGTTGATAAACCAAATATGAAATGAATCCAAAAATCATTTGATATCGGCGCAAGAGAGACGAATTTAAATAATCTTGTGACGAATTCACTATACTATCGACGAAAAAAGTTCATCGATATAAGTATAGCTAATTCGTTGCAAGAATATTGTGTCTAATTTGAATGGTGTTACATGTTTTGCAAGGAGTGTAGGGATTATATTATGGTGCAATGTAGTGTATTCTTTTCTTTGGTCGAAAGTTGGAAATAGGGTATGATAAATTGTTTCAACCTCATTTATGACATAAAAACTCTCAATCAATAGTTGATAATATTCTCGATCAAGATTTTAAATATTTTCAACCAAGAATCTAGGGGGAGAATCATAACTCTTTGTTGAGACATTTTAAAATGTTTCGACCAAGAATTTTAATTCTTATCCAAAAGATTATTTAAATTTCAATCAAGATATCTCAATGACTATTTTCTTGATTGAAACAATAAATATCACATTTCTTCACAAGCTTCTTTCCAAAAAGTGTTACTCGTCTTCGCATTTTCACCCACTAGTACTTCCCTTAGATGAAGTTGTCCACTTGCACCAATACCACGTCTTCATTTCCCTATCATTATGTTGTTGAAGTTCTATCTATATATTGACATCACCTATGGTTACATTTTCAAAATGAGGATGGAAGGAAACCTAAAATGTTGTTAGATAAAAAGAACCTAAAGTGAAGTAGTAGCCCAAGGAGAGGATTCAAGGGCACGTATAGTTAAGTTGTCAAAATGATGATGGAAGGAATCCTAAAAATGTTTTTAGATTAAAGAACCTAAAGCAAAGTAGGAGCCCAAGGAGAGGACTCATGGTCATCTTTAGCACACTTGAGGTGATATGCTCACATGCCTCTGTAATACTTCTCTTGACTATGTTAATATATAGACCACATTTCCATCCCAAAAAACATTTTCTTCCCTAGTTCATGCCATTTGAAGAAGTAGAATGATTTTGGCAAACCAACCAACAATAGGATTTTTCATTAGTAATAAATAATGGAATTTTAGTAGATTGGTTGTTTTACTTGTTATTATAAGAGTGTTTGGTCACTTTGCACACAAACCTATTACTAATAAGTGGTAACAACAGAAATTTGGGTGTTAATTGGGTTTATTTTGTGATTGTTATCCTCTACACCAAGGTTAATGAAAGGCAGAGATATTGAAAAAATGAGATGAAATTTGGTGAATAAAAATA
>JASDQU010440132.1:0-10888 GCA_032191745.1 Picea mariana | reverse complement strand
CCGAATTATACATTTCAAACTTGGAAGAAAACATAAATATTGTTTCGAGCCATCACAGGGTGTTAAGAACAAATCCTGCACATTATCTTCTCATAAAAAATACAAAAAGAAATATCATGTGAAACAGGAAAATAACAAGTTACATCAAGGAAAAATTTCACCACTTAAACAATATAGAAATAAAAATCATGTGAAACAGGAAAATAACAAGTTACATCAGGGAAAAACTTCACCACTTAAACATGACGCATGAATCTGTAAATATGATGCCTTTGTATTCATCCATAACAGTCACTTACAAGCTTTGAAACATTTTTACAGTGGATGGGGACATTTCCATGCCATCCTTAACTATCAGTCTAACCCCATCTTCCTTTGAAAGCATAGGCTTTATAGCCTTTACATCAAAATCTAAGATCCTATCAAAGAGGATCTGAAATACTAAAAATAGTACATAATCAAAACAATTTCACAAAAGTAGGATCAATTCCTATCTTAAGGGGTCAAGACCTTATCCTAATATGGTAGTCCTCAACAATCTTTGACATCTTCAACAGTATTATGGGTGATGACAAGGCAACTCGAGATCCTTTTCTGGCACTTGGGAAAATCTTCAACCAAAAATAGGATAAATTTTGAGCCTTTTATCCTTCGTATTTGCAACTAAACCCTGAAAAAGAGGATGATCTTTATCCATTTTAAAGTTATAATTCATTTGAAACCTTCCTTTAATGATTTGGCAACAAAAATATTCTATCTGGGCAAAAAGACTAACATTCTACTTGTGTTTGCGCTTTCAGCAGCTAACGTGCCTGAAACAGAGTAGGATAAGCTGTCGAAAGTCCTCGGATTCGACATCTAACAACGCTTTTTAAAATTCGATTAAGCTTCCAAAATTGCAGGTCTTTGAAGTCATTTTAAAAATTGAAAAAAATTGAATTTATTCGATCTGTCTACCCTTCAGGATCTTTGTTGAGGTTCACAACAGCTTCTTCTAGAGATTCTAGATAAGGATGTGTTTTTGGCTTAAGATCTTTAAGCATTAGCTTGATCCTTAAACATCTAACCATTTTATGCAGCTTATGATTCTCCTTGAGCAATTTCTTATTCTTCTTCTACTCCTTTACATGCATTTTAGCTAACCTTTCAAATGATTCTCTTACCTCATTATATGTCCTTTTCATAGCCTAATTCTGAGATTTGATGACTCTTTCTAACAGCTTAAGTTGTGTTACTTCCTCTTTCAATTTTTGAATTTTGGATGCTTTACTGATCTTGTTTTTAGTTGATGTCTCAGGTACCTCCAAGGTTGGAGCTTCGACTTCAGTTTCCCCTCTCTCCTCCATGGGTGTTTCAGATTTAGAATCTGAGTATGGAAAATTTAAGACGTTTTTCTCAACAACACTGCTTTGGCCCTCTAGTCCCTGATCAAACTCAAGCTTCCTTTTTTCTTTCTTAGACCTAGGTGAAGGGGTTCGTTGTTCTATCTGAACTGGTGACAGATCCCTTCTCTTCCTCTTACTATTCATGTGTGTAGAGGACTTATTTGTAGGTGTCTTCTTGTCCTTGGGTTGGATCTCTTGCCCGAATTCTCCCCAGAATAGGAGATAGTCCCATTTCTTCTCTCTTCTCTGGAGTTCCTCCATCACTATAAGCTTTATGAGGCCATGATGGAAAATCCTACTATGCACCTTATCAGGCTTATCTTGAACTTGGTGTGACATCTTAGTCAAGCTTCTATGAAGGTAGTGGGGTAGATTGAGAGGACACTTGCCCGTAAAATGATTCATCAGTTTGAAGTGATAGAGAATGAATCTACCATATATACCCTCACAAGTGATCTACACTTGAATTTCCTTGAGCAAATGCTGCCATTTCTCCTCCAAGTAATACCTAGGAACATTCTTCTACCAAATAATGCTTTGAAAATCAGGCTTAAGGTAAGACCTGAACTCAATATCCTTAGTGATAGTTGTTTTAAACCATCTCTCACCTTGCGTAGGCATCTTTGTTGCTACCGCAACACTGGCCTCATCAATTTGCATTACCATTGGTCCCAATATTACTTTTTCTCCACCAAATCTTTGAACAAAGGCTTCAACAACACCTTGGTGATACCCCTGCAATTTCTCACAATACATGTAACAACCTGTTTCTTTAAACATCTGACAAATCTCAAGATGAGATTCCAGATATAAGACATCATTCAGCTCCTTCCTGAGCAAATTTCCTCCACTGGCCATCTGAAAGTTTGCAACAAACATTAATACCTGCAAACAACAAAAATTGGGTTACAGTGGAAGATCAACGTTGATGTAGGGAAAAATGGAAGTCAGATGGAGGAAAATTGCGTGAGGTAGACTAGTGGTTTGAATGGAAACCTTTGAAATGAACAGTTTGCAGACTAGAAACTATAATGCTCATTCAAAACAGAGAATGCCATATGGTTTGCTGGGTGGATTTGATAATGACAAATGATTTTCAATGATGGTAGATTCCTGAAATGATAGTAAGGATTTCAGATCCGATAGCTTAGGGTTTAATGATTTCTCAAAACATCAATTAAAATCATAATAGAATGCCTCAGATCTTGACAAATGATCCTCATACACGTTTTTGGTGGCATTTAGAATCATCATGACATGTGTAACGATGGTGGTTTGAGAGTTTGACAGGACAGGCTAACCGTTGGAAAAATTTTGCGCTTTTTGACAACTAAGAACACCCTGCACCTTTCAGCAGCTTATAACACATTGAAAACCAACCCTTAGCTGTCGAAAGCTAACTTTTGACATTTTCACATTCAAGATTTCAAATCATCACTTGCCAACTTTGGATATGCCTGGACACCTCTTTGACACATAAGATACATCACTGGACCATTACTCTTGAGCTTCTTATCATGAAGACATTCTCAAAATGATCAGAGAAAAATTTGACCGAAGAGCACGAGGGTTATACCCTGCATACGTTAAATAACCTTTGTCAGGCCAGACTAGAGCCCTACATTTCAGTTATGGCCCTTTTCATGGATTTGTGCTCGACCACGAGCAAGTCATGGTTCATCTTATATACACCATGGCCTTGGAGGGTTTTCCATTACAAAGAGTGGATCTACTCTCCTCATGTTGACTACGGAACAACCTTGGCCTTCCACTCTAGAAATTGTTTAAGAAGACCAGCATGGCCTATCGTTTTACGACTCGGTTTTTGATTGGATGATTGTGTAATTGTCGACGGGCTCGCCCATTTGGTCGTATGGCAATCATTTTGGTTCGTATATAGTCCCTAGCTCAGTAATAATAGTGGTAAACCCTACATTACCAGTTACACTTTAAAAGAACATAGTTACTCTCCTTATGTCAATAGCTCAGTGTTGTTAATGGAAAGGGCCTCTGCCCCGATTCGATTGGATGCGTGATTTTGCATCATTGCTACAACTTGTTAGGTTGTTGATTTTTTAGGAAAGTGATGAGTTGTTTGGTAGATACACAGTCACTAGTTTTTTGACTGATGATTATTTGAATGTTTAGCTAGCATTGGTGAAAATGCTTGACGTTGCTCATGTCGCATCGTGTGTTTGCAAAATAGACATGTGTGGATCTACCTTGCTTTGTACTACAAACAAGTACTAGTTCACAAGGAAGCTACCACATAAGGTTTGTTTCACTCATATTCCTTTATCTTTGTTATTTGAATGTTAAGAAAAATAAACAACCATACTTTAAGCATTCACACTTGTACACATTTCATCTTCTACTTGCACCAAGCAATCCATACCATTGACTGGGATTCTTTTTTACACTTGTGGACCAAATTAGATACTCCCAAGGGTGAACAAATATAACCAACATGCAAGTCTAAGTGGTGAGGAGGTGGTTCTAGATATATTGGCTCACACTCAACGGGAGCCAATGTGGCATAAGTAATGGAAGTGGTCACATAGTTCATTGCATCAATGTGAGTGATAGAATGGGTGAGGATGTTAGGTGTTGGACATTGTGAGGGATCATAATATTTGACCCAATCAATGGTGACAATGGTTCCTACATTAGGGAATTTCATGACATTAAAGAGTGAATATACCATAGAATTGATGACATAGATGTAATCATGTCCATGGAGGATATTGTAATCTATTGTTGAATATACAGACTAACATTCACTTTGATAGGTTGATGTGTTTCCATAATGATCAAAGTGTGTTAATTTCAATTTTTTTTCCAATGTCCTTCAATTGTCTTAACATAATATTTTAACTTATGCTCCTAGAATGAACTTAGGTTTTCAATAAAAATATAGGAGAGCCAAGGTTTACAAAACCATGTCTTCCTTGAAGTTTTAATGTAGCTTCAAAACTAATGGTTGGATACTAATAGATTTACCATGTAGGTATTAGGTTAGCATCCCTTTAGTGCCCTTAAGCATAATCATACAAGGAATTCATAAAAGTAATAATGGTTAGTTTTTCTTCATATAAAAAGGAACAATCATCATAAACCCTATTTTTCATATGTTCTAGTAGATATGTTAATGATTCCAAATTTCATATTTGTATTTGACTCAAGGTCCAACTAGCTTGAAAAGTATCAAATTTTAATTTCAAGTTGATAAACCAAATATGAAATGAATCCAAAAATCATTTGATATCATCGCAAGAGAGATGAATGTAAATAATCTTGCGAAGAATTTTCTATACTATCGACAAAAAAGTCCGGCAATATAAGTATAACTAATTCGTAGCAAGAATATTGTGTCTAATTTGAATGGTGTTACATGGTTTGCAAGGAGTGTAGGGATTATATTATGGTGCAATGTAGTGTAGTCTATAAGAACAATCTCTATTCCAAACCTCAAAATGGATAGTACCATATCTTGTTCATAAGACAAATATTCTTTGTATGTTTCATTTGTGGTGACTCAAGCCCTCAGTACACATGATGCCTGACAATGAAATGTAACAATTTGACTATTGAATGATAGTTTTATGTCACCCATGGTTAAGGAAAGAACTTAAGGTTCTTAGGTCCTATTTGAATCTTCTTAGAATTGAGATTCGTTACATAGTTCTTGAAAAAGACAAAAGACTTATGTGGCGAATATTAATTTGGTCTTTGTGTGGGACATTTTATGCCATTAGTATGTTTTGTACAAAAAAATGGATCTTGGGGACTACACCATGGTCAAGGAATGAGTAACAAGGAATGAGGAACAAGGAACAAGGAATGGAAATTGTATCGGGACTAGACACCAACAACAATGACCTCATGTGAATTGGGCCAACATTGAAATTTTTTCAAACAGTTTCTGTATGCACTAAAAATTGACATGGATAGACTATTTGCATGCCTTAACAATATGGGAGGGTTTCTGGACTCAAATTTGACCGACACACCCACTTTCTTCCATCATCAATTCATCATGTAAACCATAAACCCTATTTTTCATATGTTCTAGTAGATATGTTAATGATTCCAAATTTCATATTTATATTTGACTCAAGGTCCAACTAGCTTGCAAAGTATCAAATTTTAATTTTCAAGTTGATAAACCAAATATGAAATGAATCCAAGCATCATTTGATATCGGCGCAAGAGAGACAAATTTAAATAATCTTGCGACGAATTCGTTATTCTATCGATGAAAAAATTTCGTTGATATAAGTATAACTAATTTGTTGCAAGAATATTGTGTCTAATTTGAATGGTGTTACATGTTTTGCAAGGAGTGTAGGGATTATATTATGGTGCAATGTAGTGTAGTCTTTTCTTTGGTTGAAAGTTGGAAATAGGGTATGATAAATTGTTTCAACCTCATTTATGACATAAAAACTCTCAATCAATTGTTGATAATATTCTTGATCGAGATTTTAAATATTTTCAACCAAGAATCTAGGGGGAGAATCATAAAATGTTTCGACCAAGAATTTTAACTCTTATCCAAAATATTATTTAACTTTCAATCAAGATATCTCAATGACTATTTTCTTGATTGAAACAATAATTATCACACTTCTTCACAAGCTTCTTTCCAAAAAGTGTTACTCGTCTTCACATTTTCACCCACTAGTAATTCCCTTGGATGAAGTTGTCCACTTGCACCAATACCACGTCTTCATTTCCCTATCATTATGTTGTTGAAGTTCTATCTATATATTGACATCACCTATGGTTACGTTGTCAAAATGAGGATGGAAGGAAACCTAAAATGTTGTTAGATAAAAATAACCTAAAGTGAAGTAGTAGCCCAAGGAGAGGATTCAAGGGCACCTATAGTTAAGTTGTCAAAATGATGATGGAAGGAATCCTAAAAAAAATTTTAAATTAAAGAACCTAAAGCGAAGTAGGAGCCCAAGGAGAGGACTCATGGCCATCTTTAGCACACTTGAGGTGATATGCTCACATGCCTCTGTAATACTTCTCTTGACTATGTTAATATATAGACCACGCTTCCATCCCAAAAAACATTTTCTTCCCTAGTTCATGCCATTTGAAGAAGTAGAATGATTTTGGCAAACCAACCAACAATAGGATTTTTCATTAGTAATAAATAATGGAATTTTAGTTGATTGGTTGTTCTACTCATTATTATAAGAGTGTTTGGTCACTTTGCACACAAACCTATTACTAATAAGTGGTAACAACAGAAATTTGGGTGTTAATTGGGTTTATTTTGTGATTGTTATCCTCTACACCAAGGTTAATGAAAGGCAGAGATATTTAAAAAATGAGATGAAATTTGGTGAATAAAAATATTTATAAAAACGTTTTTGCAAATACATAAATTCATTATTTTGGTAAATCAACTAAATTTTTATTGATATGTAGCTTATATGACAATACATTGATCAAATGTTTTTAACCCATAATGTTTTCAATTTTCCTTCTAGGTTGCACCAACCATTTTCATTGATCATCTCATACAAAAGGATGTCAATATCAAGAATATAAATGAAATCCATGTTCAAATTTAGCTCTAATAACAAGATAAACACCAAATTGTTGTATGAGACCCCCTTGTTTCTGGGACAACGGATCCCCTTTGCCCAGTGATTTGACTCGTAAAGTCTATGGAGGTATACATACCCTACCCCCCTCTAGATTTGAACTTGTGACCTCTTAAGAGAAAACACATGCTCATATAACAAAACATAAAACATTATAACAAAACCCATGCCCATATGTTGATAATATATTTATAATATATAATTTATATATTATAAATATATAAATTAAAAAATAAATAAAAAATAAAACATAAAACATTTAAAAAAAAACCTCGCCCATATGTTGATGCATATCCTGGTCGCACCCATATGTTGATCCATATCCCCGCAACACAGAGGACCCGCGGTCATATCCTTGCACGCCCATATGTTGATGCATATCCTCGTTCCCATATGTTGATCCATATCCCCACAACACAAAGCACTGGTCATATCCCAGTGACAGCAGACCAGACATAGATGGAGAAAGATGTCGTAGAGAGAGGATAAATACTAGGGCGTGAACAAACTAGGAGAGAGAGGTAGTGAACAGAGGAGAAAGAGGGTGTGGAAAGAGGAGAAAGAGGTTGAGTGCCTTAGCCCTAGCAATGACACAAGAAAAGGTAGATTTCCATGACTAGAGATTCCTCGCTTTTTTCATGAGACAAATGTTAATGATTTTTCTTATATACCTAGTTTCTTCCTTCAATTTTCTATCTTTAAAACCCATGAATCAATACCATAAAGAACCCTCGGGGGAATATTTCTGAAACAGTAGAGATGAAGTGTGTCACATAACAAGGGTAAACCCAGTGGATAATTCTTTTGTCCATGTAATGTGTTCATATATTTCAAGTCATTGTCATCTGCTCCAGAACACACCACATACCCTTCATCTTTGTTGGTGTATGGATCAGGCCCTCTAATCAGTCTTTGCAACCTGTAAAAATGAGGAAAGTCAAACCATGTTGAGAAGAATTGTTTCAAAAGGTGTAAGGATCTTTCCAAATCCAATAATAAGGAAACTCAAGATTCTAGGGACAATGAGGTTTCTATTGTTTCCTATTCAACCTAGTCCTATAACCATCTTAACCCACGCTCGTAAGAATTTAGTTGTGCAAAGAATGGTTTCCTCTAAATAAGATATCCTGCTAATCTACACTACAGGTGTGGTGAACAACGATCAAACCCTTGCAACTACATTCCAAAAATCTTCAAACTCAACCAAAATAGTCATTGACCTTGAAGGAGGATTGAGTCACATAAGAACAGTGACTTTATCTAGACCTTTCTCTAAGTACACCACCCTGGTTGGATAGATGTTTTTTTGGGTACATTTCCCTATTAGCCAGATGTTTCTATTGCACATAGCACGATTTGGTGCGACATATCTTTATGGAACATACATGAATAGTATGTCTTTATCTTGGAGAATTTTCTGGGCATCTAAAATTCAAAATTGACAAAAAAAAAGTGCCATGAATCAAAATGGTATTACATTCAAAATTCAAAACTAAAATGTTCAAACATATACATACAAAAAATATTTATTGGTACTTTCTCATAATTTAGCAATCAATAGTGCCAATACTAAATAATAGAATCGTGTACTACTTTTCCATGATATAGATCAACATAGATCCTTGGTCAAGACACCTTCTTGGTAATAATTTCTCTCAAGTTCAATCATGTGTTGGGTTTATAACTGGAAGAAACTCAACAATCTCATTAGTTCAATCATCTCATACACATGTATATAGGATTGTTTTTGAAGCGATCCATTTTTTTATGAATTTCCTTCTACCCTACATTTTCTCGAGTAGCCAAATGAGTGCATTATGATTGTAGACCAAGATTTTTTCCTTCTTAGATCCTATAATTAATGTATCTTCAATAAAAGAATAAAAGCATAAATTCCCCAATTCCTCTCATGGGACAAGGAACTACTTACTTGTAGAAATAACCATACAACAAATACTTATATCTCTAGAACATGCCCATTATGAAAAGATTACAATTCTATTGGATCCTTTCCAAACCACCCACCACACAAAGCCTCCATGTTGTAGAACACTCATCACCCACAGACATTAAAAACAATGAAATCAAGTGCAAATAAAGGATACTTATAGGATGTTGCACCCACACCAAGAGCAAGAATACCCCTACCCCTACCAATTCAAGCCACTCTTGTTGATCTCAAGGTCAACCTTAACACCATGATGATTGTGCTATTTGTAAGCACCAAGAGAGGTGAAAAATCTAGTCTCCTTGCCTTCCCTAGGTATTGGAACATGTAATAGGGGAAAACGATAACCCTCCCATACCTAAACTTGAAAAATTATATAGATTCTATGAATTATTGTGAATTTTGAAGATGATTCTTAATGTGATCCATCTAATGGGATTTAAATTTGACATGAATCACTTCTTATATTGTATTGGAATTATGTACATGCCCCTGGATTGATACTTACGTTGGGTCACTTGTACCTTACTTTAGACGATGTACCTGTCATGTATATGACTTGGATTGAGCCTTGTTCCTTTCGAGGATGTTGAGGAAGCCCCTTGTACACTTGATGGAGGTCATCCCACTTATATGAGGTCATTGGGATACTTTTCAGATCATTACACCCTTTGGGATACAAACTCAAAATCCTCTTCATCATTTCAATCTAGGAATAGATTTATCCTTCTAGGTCCTTGGTATTTTTGTTGCTACACCCTTAACCTCCCAATATTTTCATATTTTTCAATGCCAAATTTGAAAAATCCCTTTGTGCCAACAATGTTTTGAACTTTAAATCCCCTTCACTAATGACTAACCTACCTCTTTATTACCTCCTCCAATCGTTTGTTTCCTCCAGGGAATCTAAGAGAACTCACAAGAATTTGTTGTCAAGATATTTACATCCATAGTTGTTATTTTTCACTCAACCACATTGAAGAGGGTGTAGTTGTACTTCCTCCTAGTCACCAAGCTTATTGTTTCCCCACAGTAGTACTAATGTGAAGTGTGGAGGGCATGGCTCTTTGATTTCAAACCCCATAGTCTATACCTTTGCATCCACATTGGTATATAGCTCTACATCAACACTCCACTTCACTTTCCTTTGCACTTAACATAGCCCCTTACTTTTTATGCGATTTCTGCTATGTGCATCAACATTCCCCATAGCCTTTACATCATGTCATTGTTTTTCCTTATCCTTTTTCTTGTAGATGCAAAGTGCAAAGTCCAAAGATATGAACTTCCCTTCACTACATTCTTAGCTCTGTATGCATAAAAATTTCTAAGGAAAAATAATAGGGTTTTGGCCAAACTTGCAAAGGAGCTTTTGTTGAAGGCCATAAACCTTGTAAAATTGTAGCTTAGAGCACTAAAATTGAACATAAATAAAAAAAAAAAAAAACCATTAAAGAGAACCTTCTTTATTATTGGTCCATTTAGGATTGAACCACACATCCCCACTGGGAGTCTTTTTGTCTATAAGCTTCATCCCCTTCTAGTTCTTCCACCTCTTCAAGCAATGGAAGTTGGATGATGCATAATGTAGGAATGGATGGAGTTTCATGAAAATGTGGGATGTATGTTGCATTCACAACATATATTCACAACATGTGGGTTCATAATTAAAAAACCTCCTTTGTGAATGAATTACGTGATAATTTCTTGGTCAACAAGGTGAAACCCCCCTGATCCTTATGAGTATTCAAGGTGTATGGTGGTATCTATAATCATAAAATTTTACTATGTTAGAAATGATGACATTTGATTCAATGTTGTATAGGTGTACTAAGTGAACTATGACAGTTGCATGGTATTTTTAAAATTTGGGTCATTTTGTAGTACTGCACACATAGTAATCTATCAAGAAATTATTTCTTTGCTTAAAACCT
>JASDQU010440131.1:26510-53051 GCA_032191745.1 Picea mariana | reverse complement strand
GTTCTTCTTCCTCTTCACAATCTATGTAGAATAATTTCTTCTCACCACACTTATGTCCCTTACTGTACTTGTTGTCACAATTAAAGAATACACCTTTTTCTTTTATTTCCTTCAATTGTTGAGGTGTCAACCTTGTAGGTTGAGGTGTTTTAGAATAAGGAGCATTATTCTCTCTATAGATGTTAGGATTAGTCCTTCTAGTAGCCATAGCCATATTTTCACTTTCAACATTTCTTTCCACCCTAAATGCATTCTCCAATGATTTGGGTTCCCAAAGGAGAACGTCATGTTGAATGTTATCCTTTAAATTTCCTATGAATACATCAATCAAGTGATCATCTGGAATATTTTTTACCTTTATATTCAATCTTTGGAAGTTCTCAATGTGGTCTGTAACTGAACCCTTTTGCTTTAGATTTATCAATTGGCTAAAGAAGGTATTGCTCCTTGTATCCTCATAGTGTGTTATCATTTCTTCCATGAAAATTTTCCAAGTGATGAGTGATTTGCGAGAAAAAAGCCATCGATACCATACAAATTGATTGGGTTCTAAATATAAAGAAGCAATTCGTACCTTTTGTGTATGTGGCACATTATGTAGATCAGAGAATTGCTCCATCTGAAGTATCCATGTGATTGGGTCCTTGCCATAAAACTTCCTCATATCAATCTTAGGAACGTGGTTGGTATTCAACCCAAAGTTGGAGTTTCTCCATTCTTGATTCATATTCCTTGTGTCCTCATTGTGAATTTCATGGGACACATTTTCACTTTCAGGTGTCCTCTCTATTAGGAAATTTTTTAATCCTTCCATGATCTCCCTTTTTAAACCATCCATCTTAGTATCCATTATTGCCTCCAGTTCATATTTTGTCACTGTCTTCTTTTGTAATTCATTTATATCCCTACGCATTTCTTCACCTTCATCAAGAGTCCAAGTAGGATTGTCTGGAGGCTTATTTGGTGTAGAAGTTCCCTTTTTGGGTGGCATGTTGGCCAAGTATCACTTTTGAACCTTGATTTTCAGGTGGTTCTACTATACAATATTTATTCTGTTGTATCTCCAAAGTTTCGGCCCTTCTGGGTATGAAAATTTATTTTTTGTAGTTATCTAATATTTTTTCTCTGCAATTCCACAGGTTTGATCAAAATTGGATGTGCCAAGTGGAATTTACGGTAACTACCCCACAACTTGCTGATTTTTGGCCTTTTCAGGAGATCTCACTTATATAACGTTCCCCGCACAAAATAATTGATATAAAATTCTGAAAATCGTACCAGATATACTACAGGTTGTCCACTATCCAATGCAATTAGTCACTCAATTTGGATACTCTAGGAAGAAGTTATGATTTTTTTACCAGGAACACCTTCTTGAGACTACTCAATAGGACTAGTCAGATACCCTATCTTCCACAGGGTGTATCTACAAATGTGAGATGACGTAGAAGTTGAAAGTTTTACCATAGATACCTTACTAATTTATGTGAATAGACTCTGGAGTTCAAGGTCTGAAAGGTTACAGAAAATCTTTTATAGCGAAAATTCCGCAATGACTCAATTCAGGATAATTCCAGAACCCTATCTTACACATGATGTATCTCCAAAAGTATAAGGCCTCGGGAGATGAAATTTTAACCCAACGTACCTTGATCCATCTAATAAATATTCTTCAATCCATTCCTTTTGAAATGTTGTAGACAAAAAGTTATAGCGAAAATTCCAAGGTGTCTCAGATGTAGCAGCGAAACCCCAAGACCTTGAGCTCTGATACCATATGTTAAGAACCAAACATCATTATAGAATAGAAAAACCTCAGAATAAGTAATCAACACCTTGAAAAAGAGAGAAATTTAGATAATAAGACTCTTTGAGGGGGCAACCTCCTTATGCCCACATAAATTTCCAAATACAAGATGATTCCAAATGAAAATGTCTCCTTGGTATATATAGGAGACTAGGAGGTACAATTACAACTAATAGACTCAATCTGACATAAATAAAATAACATTAGTAATGTAATATGCCCCAATTAAGGGGTAAAGAGCCACTATTTAGGGCTTAACAGAGAAATTTGGGGTTCCTTGCAAGGAACTTGCAAGGGGACTTCATATTCCATGGGAGGGGTGGTCTCTTCTAAGTTTGGCTTAGGGGTATCTTGTAATGATCCAAATGCTTAAGGTATCATAATAAACCAGAATTACACACCATGTACACCAATGTGAGCATGGAGCACAACTCCAATATAGATAAGAGAGATGAGTTACATATTAAACCAAAGAATAGGAGAACCTCCTCCAAATATCCAAATACATTCATACATCACAATTCACATGTCCTTGATAATGAATACATGATATCTATTTACACCTATTCACACACTACACATGAGGTCCCTTTACTATTAGGCCGAACCTATTACATATATATTTACAAATTACATGTACATTTATCCACATATATTCCCCCCCTTGGGATCATATCATATACATTTAACCTCATATATGCCCTCCTTGGGTCATAACATAGTACCCTCCTTCAAAAAGCTTTGTCCTCAAAGACTTGCAATTAATGGATTCACATATGATGAAACTAAGTAATATGATTTTATTATGTTCCTACTTTATTCACTCCATTTATGATGATCCATCCATCCAAAATCAATTCTTTTCGGTCTCAATCCTTGGTGGCTAGTTGTTGCATAATTTTATTTCCTTTGATTCCATGTATTATTGTTGTAACTTCTCTGATTTGTAGTGGTTATTGGTCTCTGATAATAGATTGTTGAAGAGTGATTTTTTGATTCCCCGTTCCATGATTCTTGATAATTATTCCATCTTGTTCCTTGATAATGTTGATTTCGATCTTCTTGTCTTCCATGAAATCTTTCTTGGTAATGAGGGTGTTGATATGGTTTCACATTTAATGATATTCATTCACTCTGCACATGCATTTCATCTATCTTATTTTCAGATACAACGACATCATCTATCCTTTTTTATTGGTCTTTGATTGCTCTAGCCTTGGAGATAATACCATCATATTTAACATGTGAATCATATAGGTGAAGATCATCTTCTTCAAGTATCTTCTAGTGACCTTATTAAATCTGGTATTCTTTCTCCTTTTGAAGATGAAATTTCATCCCATTTATCAAAATCTAATGTCCTTCTTCAATTTCAGATTTCATTTTTTTATTTTACCTCATAAGTATTTAGGGATTCCTCAACCTTCTTGCAAATTTCATCTTCAAGTCTTTTGGTAGATTCTTCATCCAAGATCCTAGTTTATTCATAATTTTGATAATTATTCTTTTCTTCTTTCAGTATCTCGACCTCATCCAGAAGTCTTTTATTATGGTTTCATAATATACATATCTCTTCTTCTTTATTTTTGAATTCTTCTCTTGACTCCTCATTTTCCCACTTTCCTTTACTAGTCTTTCCCTATTCTAATTTTTGAACTTCCTTAACGAGTTCTTCATTAAGGTCTTGTATCTTAGATAGCTCATCACCCTTCTTATTAATCTCTTCTTTTGATTCTTTTAACCATTTTGAATTGTATACATTGCCTCCATTTTTGTATCCCTAATCCATTTATCTAAGAAAAGTTTTTCAAATTCTTTCGATGTGTTGTTCCATCTAGTATCTTTATCAATACTCATCCACCACTTCCAAGATTCAACACAAAAACATCTTCTTGCATCTGAAGTATTCATACCATATTCCTTTACTAACCTCAACAATTCCATTGGATTTGTTTCATCTTTATCTTCATATCATTTAAATTTAGGTGTATTGTCATTGATTCTTAATTGAGGTCCAACCCCAACACTCGACTTACAACCTCAATATATTATCAATAATGATATCACATAGTTATTATCCTTTTTAAAATATAATATTCTATGTTTTCTATTTCCAATGGAATTTGAATCAGCTCAATCAAACATATCAATCAAAATTTGTTATAGTTTTAAGTGAACATACCTTTGAAACCTTGATTTGGAGTCTGTCCTTCTGGTTGAACTTCCTTCTGATGTATTTCTAAAATTTTGACCCTTCCGAGTCTAAACTTTTAGCGTGAAGTATTTTGATAAGTCTTATTTGCAATACCATAGGTATGACCAAAATATGATGTGCCAAGTGAATGTTATGGTAACTTTCCCAAACCTTGTTGATTTGTCTCCTTTTTTGGAGAGAGAACTTGTACAGAATTCCACGTGTCCAATATTTAATATCTGATTCTAAAATTTGGATAACATGTAGTAGGATATGTCTCCTCAGTCTCCACAAAATTTAACTATATGAAACCTCATAGAAATGAATCTATAGTGAAAATACCAAGATGAGTCGTTTAAAACTGAATTCAGGATGAGTCACAAACCCTATCTTCCAAGGGATATATCTCCGAAAGTATAATGAAACAGAACCTTCAACCAAATGTAATGATCCAAATGCTTATGATATCAGAATAAACTAGAAGTACACTCCATGTATACCATTGCATGGAGTACAATGTTGACGATTAAAATTGCAACAATGAGTTCCGCCCTCAAAGTATTGCTAAAGCCCTATTATTTAACTATGCTAATAATATAATAATAGTAGGTGGGACCCCCTTGTAGACTAGAGGTGCAAGGATAGGAAAACTATACATGTTTTGCTGCTGTTTTTTTATGCTGCCTACATAGTCCTACATTTTGTGACGATGCAGTCTTGGTTTCATTTGACATGATAATAGGTGGATGATGCATTTTTGTGGAATGCTTCTTGCGATACAAAACAGTTTTATGGTTATGAGGAGCATGTTATTTACATTTTCTATGATTTAACCTTGTCACTAATCCTTATGATCGATTACCTAGCCACATATATGCAAGAGATATTTTAATAGTAGCATGATCAAAACAAAGAAAAAAAACCTATGAAAAGATCCTAAAGTGTAACAAAGGGAAATAAGTTATATGTTTGAGCTATGATAAAGGACTATATGTGAGTTCGAATGGAAAAGTTAAGGGATATTAGTGTTAGTCCTAAAAATTATGCTATTGTTGGTTAGTGGACTATGCAAATTTCAGTAAATTTGAATGGAGGCACATATAACATTTTAATATGTATTATGGCATGGAGTTATGGCAAGAGTTAACGTGTAAATGATATTGAGTGGCGCACTATGAAATCGATATCATCACAAATTTCACGATGGTTTGGCATTGAATACACATTGGTTATATGGTTTAATTGTTGGTGAATGTGATGCTTATTGGGTTGTCTCGTACTTCAAATTCAATGGGCTAGGTGATGGAAGCGACATGCATTTACTGCACATCACTCCATACTTTCCCTATCGCCCGTCACCCTAGCATTGTTCCATTGTTGAATTTTTCTCTATATTGGTTGTGAAGCTCCACATTTTTAGGCTCTTGGAAGAAAGAAGGCTTGACCAACTCGCCATTTAAGCGTTTTTCCACAGGTATGATTCTTTTTCTCTCCATCCATGATGTATTTTTTGTTGTATGAACAAATGATGGCTCAGTGATGCTTGGATTCTATGTGTTCTTAAGAATTTCGACTATGTAGATGTGTGTTATGGCTCTCTATGATGATTGTAAAATGTTTAAAATTGCAAGCAAAGGAATGGGAATTTTAAATTGCGCATTGGTTGTTTGCTCGGTCATTTTAGTATCATGATGGGTCTATGTGGAATAATAAGTGAACGGTATGGCTCTACATTGATGATGGAGGGTTTTGTTCTGTGTATTACTGTCAGTTAATGTGTTCCCTCACAATCATCATGGTAACCCTTACCCCTTCGCAGAGGAATTGCCAACAGATTGTTGCGTTCTTCCTTCAAACCTCGAGTCATGGTCGTTGGCCCGTTCTTACTGTTTTTTTTACCAAAGTATCCCAAGATCTAGTATTGGTTGGCCTTAACGTTAATACATGCCTATGGTTGTGAATTGATACAATTTGTATCTGAGCATTCTGTCAAAAGGACGAGTATGTACTCACTAGTGTTGTTGTCAAGTTGTTCATCTCTTAAGGATAGGAAAGGATGTTGTATCTCTGCATTTTTTTTATAACTGCCACTGTTAAATTAACCCTCGCCTCTCCTCTGCAAGTATTAAATGCACCATGTGCACTAGGTTATTTAACTATGCCTGTCCTTCCTCTCTTCGGGTGTTAATCATTGGTTTCATCTAGGAATTGGAGTAATAAGTAAGACTGTGTGGCTCACTGTAGTGTCTTTTTCGAAAGATATTTTTGCATGTGGTTAATATAAGTCTCAGAAGACCATTAACTCTCTATGTTGTTGTTTAAAAGATGAATGAGCTCTTGTTGCTTCCCTACATTTGATTTTGACAGAGCCTGATATAGAATCCATTGTCTTTTCTCACTTCGGGCACCTTCCGGGGTTGTCAAATATTGAGTATCAGTGAATGGTAATGGAGGTCTTTAAAAAACACGCTCTATCGTCGAGTCTATGTCTCGTCCTTGTATGGTTAATTGTTTGAATAAGAATGAAACAAGCACTTGCACACAATCTAGGGTTGTCTTCCTATTCATTATGGTTTTTCTCACTGTGTTTTGACCAAGCGTGGTCTTGTTTGCATATGGAGGAACCTATGTGGGTTTTTCTAAGCCCAATCAGGGTTCTGCCAAGTTTAAAAATGATGCCTGTGTGTAGTTTGGTTCTGTTTGCTTCATATATTGGAATCATCGCTCAGATTACCAATGGTTTTAAAATAAAGTTATACCCATAGAGATAAGGCTTGGGGTTTATGTTTTGGTTGACTGTAGTTTCATTTCAATATTTTGTGATTGATATGATGAAGACTTTGTATAATCGGGCAAATTTTGAAGTCTATTCGCATTTGAAAAGAAACCTGTGTATATTTTAATTGGGCCCGATTGTTGATTGATAAACAATGGATGTTGATTATTATTGTGGTGCATTATGGATTATCAGGGATAGATGTCGAGCATATTGTTGTGCATTTTTTTTATATTATTTTTAAAAGAAAAAAAAAGAAAGAAGGGATCAACATTTTATTAAACAGGACTATTGAATGGAAAGGTTTTTTTTTTATATATAAGTTATGATTGCACATACTATTATGAATTAAGGAATTCTGGGAAATTTAATTATGGGAACAACAAGCAGTTTGGTATACAATTGAGAAACAATGAATGCTGGTGCTTTTTGGATTGATTTTAATACAAAGTTATAATTATTGATTATTTAATTTGTTTTATGAACAATATCCATTAAATTCCCTGTCATTTTCTCACTTTTTTGCTCATTATGGATCCCCTCACAATCCCATATTCACTTTGCACACCCTATTATTAAAATTAAATGGAAACTTTGTATTACAACAATTAAAACATGACACAGAAATGGGTCACAGTTGATATGATTTTGTAACATAGTTGACCGTTTAATGATTTCTTGAGCAGTAATCATGTTCGTACTCCCTTTCATTTTATCACTTTTCCGCTCAATACAACCCCCTCAAATATCCCATAACCCTTATTCACCCCTTGCTCATTAGCAAGTATTAAATGAATTTTATGGATTGGATTGCATGGGTCTGATGTTATTGTTGAGCCAAAATTTGTTTCATATTAAAGAGATATCATGTATGGTTTGTTTAAGAAACTAGTTGCTAATAAATGTTGCATACAGGATGAGCTTCTTCAACAGAGGAATCCATGGCTGAAATAACAGGGGAAGAGGGAATTGAAATAGAGGGCCTAGAAGGCCAAGATTCTCGATACATTTTGATGCAGATCCACAAGAGTTAAACCAACTCTTCCAAGTTGGATTTTTCAATTGAATTGGACAAGGGGTAGTCCAACCTAGGCTAGAAAGGCCTCCCTTCCAACCCCAGCATGTCCCTAGTATCTCTGTCCCCCCTCATGTATCATTGCAACCTAAAGTACCTGATAATGACGAATGGCAAAAGATTGTTCACCCAACAGTCTCCCAACATCGTGGTTGGCCCAATTTGTCTCTACCTACTCCTCCTCCGCTGGTTAACCCGAATGTCCAAATTTCCCCTGAACACTCACCTGTACAGTCCATCCACGCAAGCAAAAGACTCAAAATCGAAGCCCACCACACGCATGACAAAGGAAAATCCCTTGCTGCCCTCTCCTCTCCCTCAAGTGATTCAGCCAAATCTATTTCATCCCGTATGAACTTGAGGGATGACTGTTCTCATGTTATCAGTGAGATCAATCCTAAAGGCTCCACACAACCTAAGGCTAATTAAGGAAAGTCAAAGGGAGACAACAACAACAAAGGGAAAATTGCTTCCCAAAGTGGAAAATATGGTTTTTGAGTATATTTTGTTGAGAACAGTTGACTGCTGAAGTTTTTGGACAACATACTATTTTTGGATATTATATGTTTGGATATGTTTTAAAATATCATTGATATTTAATTTTCAAATTATGAGAATGATGATGGGAGCCACAAGGAGGAATGTGTTTGATTGATTGACTAGTTATGTTTATTTTTGTTAAGAAACTAAAGGGAGTCACAAGGGGTCCCACCTAGTAGTTATTATTTATTAAAGACCCTTATTATTATTATATTAATTCTTCCCCTAAACTAAAAGTTAGTTGAGTTTTAGTTAACTTAACTAAAAGAGGTAGTTGAAATACTTCAACTAATTTGGAATGCTTAAAGGAAAAATGAGAAGGAAGAACAAGTGGAGAATAGAAGGAGAAAGTATACTAAGGTTTTCTCTTGAGTTTTATTGAGATAGTTCAGTTTTCATTCATTCTTCAATTCATTAAAAGCCTAATTCTCTTTTATGACAGCAAGGTCCTATTGTAGACTGCAAGATTCAAAGTTGAATTACATCATTTAGACACTTGTTTTCAGAGGTGTTGATCTATCTTTGATAGTTTGTGTAGACTTGTCTGTTTATGAATTAAATTTCATGTCTGATAAAGGATATTGTGCAGAGTCGAGTGGGAAGCAATTTGTGGCAAGCTGATCCATCTTTTAAAGTTCAGTCTTTTACTTTCTGTTAGAAGTCCTTTTGTATGGTTTTCATCGGGAACATCTAAGTTTGACTTTGGTCCAAATTCCCGCAGGGATTTTTGTAAAGAGAATGATTGTTTTGATTTCTTGGAATGAAATAAAGAGATTTCTATTATGTCTCATCTGTGTTAATATGTGACTTGGTATTTTTGATTTTGTCTCCACATTTACTTTTGCATCTTTTATATTCAGAAAATTATATAAAAATGTTGAATTTTACAACAATCTTCTATTTAAAAAAAAATCATCCTAAGCCCCTAATCCAAAAAGGATCCAGAGAAGGTTAAGAACAACTCATAATGCACAGAAGCTAATCAAAATGCTCATAATGGATTCAATAGACAGCAAAAGGGAAAAAATTTAAAGTTCCCAAAACTCAGTGAAAATGGCATAATCGCGAAGAGCATGTCGTAATCTTTCTAGCAGCACAAATGACTCATCAAACAGAGTTACAGATAAAAATTTATAAGCGGTCAAAGTTTTGGTCAACTTGATCAAAGGTCAAAAAGTTAAGTTAGGTGTTGACACGTGGGCAAGTTAGGTGATGACACATGGGAAAGTTAGGTGATGACACATGTCAGTTTCATGGGCGAATCATGTGGTGACAAGTGGCATTTTTCATGGACAAATTATATGGTGCCATGTGGCCCATCCATGGGCTCCCACGTGGCACCCCTCCAATGGTTGACGTGTTAAAAGTTTTATGACTCCCCAAGAGTCAAACTCATGACCTTCGGATAGCCCAAAGGCCCCAAAAATATGCACTACCAACACACCATATAATGTTTCTTGTTTGTAATGTGATAAGAATTAGATTTAAGGTTAAACTTTGAACTAAGGCGTCAAAGGGAGGGGCTAGGCATTCGGCCCAACCCAGCCCCTGATCACATGTTTTTTAACCATACGACCATATCATTCTGCTCGCTTAGGGGATTAACCCCACCATCCACTAAATATATCATATTCACCACTATAAATAGCTATTCCGCTAGTTTAGGAGCACATGCCAAAACCATCTGCCACATGTAGCAAACGGTCTGCCATTTTAGCAGCTCGCCCGCTAGATTTGTTATAACCATAAGATAAAATGGTGTAATGTTCCTGACTTGGCTAGTCTAGGAAACACTGCTAATGTGTGTGTAGGATCAAAGGTTTACAACATATAAATGATCATACAAATAATAAACATGACAAAGGACTGCAAGTTTGTATTATTATATCTCTGTGGATTACAAAATGGCTGAATGCGGCTAAATAACTGACAATACTCGACTAGATCAACATACCAAGGATCTTAGTTGGAATATAAATAAGCAACTATGGCTGAATTAAATAACAACACTCGGCTAGATCAAAAGACAAAAGGATCTTAGCCGGAATACAAATAAGCAACTAAAAGATAATACCCGGAATATGGGAGCACTAAAGAATGATGGAAGACTTGGATGATCTTCCCGGTGACTAGGGTGTGTCTTTCAACACCGAAATCAGTCAACTGGTGTCTTCCTCCTAGAATACACTGAACTATCTCTCCTGAGATGCACCTCTTCTCCTCAATGACAAGTCATAATCTTCATAATAACGAATTAGGTCGCTGACCCTTCCTTTATAGCTTTCCAAAACCCTAAATCATGATGAAACCCTAATTCACTGTTGACTTCTATTTTTAGCTCATAATGACTTAAAAACGTTGTTAACCCTTGTTATCTCAATGTCACTTTCCGAATATAACACCTGTGACTGGAGTGACCTCTAGTAACCATGTTTACCCCTCTTTGGCCCTGACTATAGTCTAACGGGGTGGTTTAGACCATTAAACCTTCTCTTCTGGAGCTCATATTTGGAAAGGGACATTACAAATGGGGAGGCCCGTGGGATTCAACCTCGGGACCTCCGCCAAACTAGCGAATTAATATAGCTCCGCTAACCTCCATGCCAACCACCTCACTTATTGCATAATCGCCAACTTTTGGTATAAAAAGGGAGACTCCGCTTGAGTTCGGGACACACACAAGAGCATGAAGGTGGTAGAACAAGCACATCTGTACAATATGGATTTGGATGCATTTTTCTAGATTTTTTGCAGAATTTTCGATATTTTGCAGGCAGTTTGAGGTTTTTTCAGCATTTATTGTAGGAGCAGTGGCATGGAAATCGAGGCAAGGGTGTCTTGGGGGCCTGAAAGTGTCCCACTCGGATTGAGGCATGGAGACAGTCATTTTTAGGTAAAACGACTCCACAAATGCAATGGTGGTGTTAGTTTTCTGATCTGAGCAAAGCTTATGTGGCTTAACTCTAGAATGAGGTATACTTATGTATTTTGCCCAATTCTTTTGTGGAATTAATAAAAAGACCTACCCATTTGAGAGCAGGACCCGGAGACGTTTTCCACCAGGGATGAACTCTATTATCAAGTTATTTTTGTTCATATTGCATGATTATATCTCTTTCCTTTTGAGATTTTCCTTGTTTATGGTGTACTTTAGTTTATGTTCATTTTATACAATTCTTTAATAAGTCACCTGACGAAAAGATCCTGGATCATGTTGGTATCAGAGTAGTTTTCTTTGACTTGAATTCTTGAGTATGAATGCTTACTAGGGCCAAGCATAAGCAGGGTGAAGGAAATCTTAAGACGTTCAATCCCAAAGTTGGTCATCCATCCCGAAGGAAGAAGATGGCAGAAGAAGATAAGCATGATGAACAGGAGAAAAAATTTCACATGGTCTTTTATCGCATGTTAGAAATGGTCGAACAAATGTATGGAGATTATTAGAAGAGGATGAAGAAGAAAGAGAAGAAAAATGAAGCACCACTAGATGATGATTCTTCGGTAAACCAAGGGGCTGGAGGAGATCCTCCTGAGACTCCATCTTCGCCTTCAAGTTCTAGTTCTTCTTCCTCTGAACATTCTCATCATTCTCAACATTCTAGCCATAAAGCCTCTTTTAAGAAACCATTATTAAAGCTTGATGTAAAGTTTGATTTACCTATGTTTAATGGAGATGCTAATCCTGAAAAGCTAGATAATTGGATCCGACAGGTTGAAGTATATTGTCGTTTTCAACATATTGATGAAGAGGAAGTTAAAGTGCAACTGGCTTCTCTTTAGTTGGAAGACACCGCTCTCATATGGTGGGAGAGCAAGCTACATGATAGGAGTAAGTGTGGTAAACTTCTTTCCTCATGGTTGGAATTTAAAACAGAGATAAGGAAGTAGTTCTATCCATTAGGGTATTTACATAAAGCAATGATGGAATGGAAAACTTTGAGACAGAGTAAAGGTCGAAATGTACAGAGTTTCACAGAAGAATTTAGGAAGAAAGCTCTAGCATTAAATATTCCTTTGGATTCTTATGAAACTTTAATGAAGTATATTGTCACACTTCACAGTTATATTCGTCATACTTTGCTCTTGTTTAAACCCACTAGTCTTGACAAAGTTTGTGTGCAAGCCACTCACCTTGAGAACATGGGGAAACATGTTCAAGAAGATCCCACGAAGAAACCTTCCAATTTCCCACAAAAGACTTTTAAGAAGTTTAAAAGGAAGGGAAAGAAGACCACTACAGTAACGAGAGAAGAAGGAAAACCATCTTGCACTCATTGCAATAGGAGCGGTCATGATGAAGAACATTGTTGGAAACTACATCAAGAAAAGAAGTCGAAACAGTTCAGTGGAAAGGGGAAGACAAGGACTGTTGCTACAGTGTAGCAAGATCTTGGTTTTGAATCAAGAGATGAAGGAAAGATCATAGTGATTGGAGTACAAGGTAAAGATTATCTTCATGCTAGTTCAAGTTCCAATGTTGAATCTCATATTGATGAACGAAAGAGGAATGAGTTATTTCATATATGAGTTGTATCTAAACATACTAAGGTAGATACATTATTTGATCTGGGTTCCCAAGTAAACTTAATATCTGAAGCACTTGTCAAGAAGATGGGTCTTGTAATGAAACCACATCCAAAGCCTTACCCTCTTGGTTGGGTATGTGATAAAGAAAAACTTAATGTCACCAAACAATGTAGGGTCAAATTTTCTATTGCTTCGAAGTTGATTGATGAAGTGAATTTGGATGTTGTACCACTTGATATATGTGGCATAGTGTTGGGGATTCCTTATCTTTATGATATAAAAGCAATCTTCTTTCGTCATGAGAACAAATACCACCTTACTAAAGGGGAAGTGGAATATATTTTTAGAGCTCACAACATGAGGGTAAATACAACACTTGTTAGTGCAGGACAAATGAAAAGACTCTTAACCACTAATAAGAGATATGTACTTATGGTAGTGAAAGAGAAAGATGTCAGGACATCCGACGCTTTCCAGGGATGTGATCCATCTCATAAAAAGGAATTAACTGATATTGTCTCTAAGTATGATGACATTTTTCAGGAACCATATGGATTACCTCCTAAGAGGGAAATCCAACATGAGATACATATTCATCAAGATTCTCCTTTGCCTAATGTGGGCTTGTATAGTATGTCAGTTGTGGAGATGACATAGATCAAGAAGCATGTACAAGGTTTATTGGATCAAGGGGTCATCAGGCCCCGTTCATCTCCTTGTGGTTCTCTGATCATGATGGTGCCAAAGAAAGATGGCACATGGTGAATGTGTGTCGATTACCGGGCTTTAAATAAAATAACGATGAAAAATCGATACCCTCTTCCTTGCAAAGATGATTTACTTGATCAATTAAATAATGTTGTTTATTTCACTAAGTTGGATTTGCACAGTGGATATCATCAAATCAGGGTTGCAGAATAGGATGCATGGAAGACTGCCTTTAAAACCAAACAGGGATAGTTTGAGTGGTTAGTTATGCTATTTGGGCTTTGTAATGCTCCGACAACTTTCATGTGGGTTATGAATGATGTATTTAGGCCTTTCCTGGATGACTTTGTGACTGTATATTTAGACGACATTCTTGTTTTGAGCGGGACTTGGGATGAACATGTAAGGCATGTAAAACATGTATTGGATACTTTGCAAAGGGAAAAGCTGTATGTGAAAAAGTCTAAATGTGAACTTGGCAAGACTACACTTGTATACTTAGGTCATATTGTGGGAGGAGGAAAATTGAAGATTGATCCTTCCAAAATTGAAGTAATTGTGAAATGGTCTGAGCCAAAAAATGTGACCGAATTCCGAAGCTCCTTGCGTGCAGTCCAATATTGGAGAAAATTCATACCCAACTTCTCCTTTACAACAACTCCTTTGCATGCCTTAACCAATGTGAAGAACACTTTTCAGTGGGAAGGAAAGCAACAAAAAGCTTTCAACATTTTGAAGGAGAAGATCAATATTGCACCAGTATTAGCACTTCCTTATCTTCAACAACTATTCGAGATCAAGACAGATGCCAACGGATATGCCATGGGTGCAGTATTGATGCAATATCGTAAGCCTATCTGTTATCACTCTGAGACTTTTAACCAAGCTGTTGTTACTATCCTACATATGATAAAGAGTTGTATGCATTAGTTCAAAGCGTAAACAAATGGAAGCATTACTTATTAGGGAAGGAAACCATTATACATATAGATCACCAGCCCTTACAATATCTTCAAGCACAAAACAAATCGCAACAATATTGACACTACAGATGGGTGGGTTTTCTACAACAATTTCATTTGGTAATCAAGTACAAGAAGGGTACAAGTAACAAGGTAGCCTATATTCTTTCTAGACCTCCTATTGTTGCTTCTATTATTTTGAAGAATACTTCTTTATCTCATGATAGCTATGTAGAACAATATGCCATCCATGAATATTTTAAAGAAGTATATGAGAAGCTAACCCATGGTGCACAAGTAGAGAACTATTGTCTGCAGGGAAAATTACTCTATCATCTTGGGAAGCTATGTATTCCTACAAGTGAATGAGTCCATGTGATATGAGAAGCTCATACTTCTCTTGTGTCTGGGCATTTTGGGGTAGGAAAAGTTATGGCTCATCTGCAGAGGTTTTGTTATTGGCCTCAAATGAAAGAAATTGTAACTAAATATGTAAAGGGGTGTGTGAAGTGTTCTACTTGTAAGCCCACTAATAGAAAATTGGGGCTATACTCACCACTTCCTGTTCCATCCCATTAATGGGAAAGAATTTCCATGGATTTTGTAGGGGGTTTACCAATGACCAAAGGGGGTCATGATTATTTGTATGTCGTAGTGGATAGGTTCAACAAGATGTGTATCTTGATGCCATGTAAAAAGTAGATCACTGCTGAGCAGACTGCTAATCTCCTTTTTCAGCATGTTTGGGTTCACTTTGGATTACCCACGTCCATTGTCTCGGATCGAGATACTCAATTCCTTGGGTATTTTTGGACTATCTTGTGGAGAATGATGGACAATAAATTGAAGAGGGGCACTGCTTTTTATCCACAGACCGACAGACAGACAAATTCGGTAAACAAAACAGTGGTACTTTTGCTTCGAGGCTACTGAAACAAGAATCCTAAGTTATGGGATGAACAAATACCTTATGTACAACATGCTTATAATCGATCTTTACATTCATCCACTCAGATTTCACCTTTTGAGACATGTTTTCGATACCTACCAAAGGTTCCTTTGGACTTGATGTATGGGAGAGATGCCGATGTCAATGAAGAATGAACAGAGGACAGAGCCTGAAAGTTCATCTAGAGGATTCAACAGATACACCATGCAGTCATGGAACAGCTGGAGAAGATTCAATCACAATATAAAGCTCGAAATGAAAAGCACATGGTTGATCATCAGTTCCAGGTTGGAGACCAGGTATGGATTCACATCAATAAGGAATGATTGAAGGGTGAAGGCAAGAAACTCAAGCCCATCCGATATGGACCCTTCACTATTTTGGAGAAAAGCGGCACTAATGATTTTCGTCTAGATCTTCCACCTTATATGCAGATCTACTCAGTTGTGAACGTAGAGAACTTGAAACTTTTTGAGCCTCCCCTAATCATGGATCATGATGAGGAAGTTTCAATACCTTCAGTTGATGAGTTTTCACCTGAGTACTTGGATGAGTTACAGGAAGATATCATCCTGGATAGAAGGACTAGGACTTCACGCAGGGGTGATGTTGATTATCTTCTAGTAGGATTAAAGGGCACACATCCAAGTAAGGCAAAGTGGATTGAGAAGGATAAGGTGAGGGAACTCTTCCCTCACTTACCAGTTGATTAATGAAATATTTTGGTGGTCCAAAAAGCTCTCATTGGGAAGACGTGATCCAAAAAGGATCTAGAGAAGGTTAAGAACAACTCCAAACACACATAAGAAAATTAGAATGCTCATAATGGTTTCAACATACATCAAAAGGGAAAAAAATTCAAAGTTCCCAAAACTTAGTGAAAATGGCATAATCGTGCAAAGTGCATCACAATCTTCCTAACGACGCAAACGACTCATCGAACGGAGTTACGGATCAAAAGTTATAAGCAGTCAAAGTTCTAGTCAACTTGGTCAAAGGTCAAAAAGTCACGTTAGGTGATGACACATGGGAAAGTTAGGTGATGAAACGTGTCAATTTCATGGGTGAATCATGTGGTGACAAGTGGCATTTTTCATGGACAAATTATATGGTGCCACGTGGCCCAGTCATGGGGTGCCACATGGCACCCCTCCAATGGTTGATGTGTTAAAAGTTTTATGACTCCCCAAGAGTCGAACTCATGACCTCCAAATATCCCAAAGGCCCCACAAATCCGCACTACCAATACACCATATAATGTTACTTGTTTGTAGTGTGATAAGAATTAGATTTAAGGTTAAACTTTGAACTAAGGCGCCAAAGGGAGGGGCTAGGACTTTGGCCCAACCCCTGATCACATGTTTTAAACCATACAAACATAGAATTCCACCCGCTTAGGGGCTTAACCTCACCATCCAATAAATATAGCATATTCACCACTATAAATAGCTATTCTGCCAGTTTAGGAGCATATGCCAAAACCATATGCCACATGTAGCAAACGGTCCACCATTTTAACAACTCTCCTGCTAGATCTGTTATAACCATAAGATAAAATGGGGAGGCCCATGGGATTCAACCCCAAGATCTCCACCAAACTAGTGAATTAATATATCTCCACTAACCTCCATGCCAACTACCTCACTTATTGCATAACTGCCAACTTTTGGTATAAAAAGGGGGACTTCGCCAGAGTTCGGGACAAACACAAGAGCATGGAGACAGACCAAGTGCATCTGTACAATACGTATTTGGGTGCAGTTTTCTATATTGTTTGCATAGTTTTCGAGATTTTTCATGCAGTTTGAGGTTTTTTCAGCATTTATTACAGGAGCAGTGGCACAAAAACCAAGGCAGGGTGTCTTGGGGGCCTAAAAGTGTCTGACTCAGATTGAGGCATGGAGACAGTCATTTTTAGGTAAAATGATGCCACGAACGCAGTGGTGGTGTTAGTTTTATAATCTGAGCAAAGATTCTATGGCTTAACTCCAGAATGAAGTATACTTATGTATTTTGCCCAATTCTTTTGTGGAGTTAATAAAAAGACCTACCCATTTGAGAGCAGGACCCAAAGACGTAGTCCACCAGGGACGAACTTTGTTATAAAGTTCTTTGTGTTCATATTGCATGCTTATATCTCTTTCCTTTTGAGATTTTCCTTCTTTATGGTGTACTTTAGTTTATGCTCATTTTATGAAATTATTTAATAAGTCACCTGACGAAAAGATCCCACATCAGCCCTTGTAACTAATACTTGTGGATTAGGAAATAAATTTTGAGGCTAGAAACATAGGGTGATATTTACATCTATCTTTCCTTAGCCAAGCAAGATCTGAAAATGTTTGAGTAAGATTATTTCATATCTTTTCCTCAACATTTATTTTGCGACCATACTGGGGAGATCTTCCATATCTCTCTGGTTGATTTTTATGCTTGATTATCATTGAATATATTTACATTTATGATATTGATTCTTTGACTATTTCATTTCTTAATGACTGTACCTATTGCAAGGCAGCCCAATATTGAGCCTGGTCTTCAAGATCAGACCAACATTGCTTTAAAATTGTTTAATACTATCTTAGATACCACTAATACCTGGGTTGAGCTTAATCACTCATGGGCAGCAATTGAATAAGACATAAGTGCCCAAGAACGTTGGGAAGCTAGGCAAAGACAACTTAAGAATCAACCATAGCTTTCTTTCTCCTACAATTTTGATATTCTTTTCATGTCCTTAGACCCTCATATTTCTAGGAGAAGAAGAGGTTTATCACCGGAAATTAATCCTATTGCTGAAATAGGAAGAAGGAACGTTGTGTTGTCAACCCAACAAAGTTCTCTAAGGAGAACTTTGTATGATTCATCTAGTTCTTCTTTCTCTCCCTTACCTATCATCCACAAGATGACATCTAGTGGTGGCTTTGGTGGAACTAGAGGTGCTTCTTCATCTAAATCTTCAACTTCATCAGTGATTGGTAGCATATATAGTCACCAAGTCCCTGTCCAATCTACCACAAACCCCACCAAAGTCATTAAAAAGTATGGGATTTTTCAATTTGAAGAAGATGCTACAACTACCCTGTGGCATGTTTCCTCCCCTTTTAACCTAGCACCTGCTACTCGTCCACCTCCTAAATTCAAAGAGAATCTCCCTAGGTTTTCAGGGAATAACACTGTCACTACGAATGAACACTTGGTGGCATTTTCTAATGCCTATCTCAACATGGGAGCCAATGACAACGATACTTGTATGCGCTTATTTGTGAATTCCCTTGAAGGGAAGCCTGTGACCGATTTCTTTGATATCCCTCCTAAGATTTTATCTACTTGGGAGGAATTAGTCTATTGGTTCAAATCTACCTATGGGAAATCCAAAATCCACCCGAGCAGTTACCAGATTACAATAACAACGCTTATAAGGATGGTGAGACTATCAAGTCCTTCAACTTGCGTTTCACCAAATTATACAACCAAATCCCTGAGCTCATTTCCCCTCAGAACCAAGACGCTTTCATGCATTATTATAATGCATTACCTTCCCCCTATCTTCATAGGATTGAGGAAAAATCCATTGATAACCTTGGTTCCACTCTACACACTTGTTTAGAGTATGAAGAACGGTTTGAAAGAACATGTCTTCCTAAGGGAGACTTAGTTAAACAGACAGACATGTCCACCCTCTTACAACTTGTACAAGACATGAATAATTGAATGATAGCATATGAGAGGAAAGGAAATTTTCTCTCTCTTACCCCTAGAGCTTCATCTTCTTCTGCACCCCCTTTTAGAAATCCAAATGAAAATAATTTTCAGCCTAAAATTATCATGCCTCGTAGCTAGTGTAACTTTTGCGAGGAACACCATGAGGAAATTACATGTGAGGTAAAGAAGAGTGTTGGAGATAAAATATTTGGTAAGAGACATGAAACTCGTATCGTTGTCCTAGACTTTGCAGATCTAGAGGATGTCATGATCATAAATACTAGGAATAAATCCTATGCTCCCAAAAGAAAATATGATCCTCTCAACACTTCTTCTAGACCAAGATCATCTTCACTAGTTGCTATTGTTTAGGCTCCTAAGGATCTTGACAGTCAAGAAACTACCTCCCCTCTTCCCTCTTCCAAATACAACATTCTAAATTAGTTGGCCAACATCAAAGAAGATGCTACCCTTCTGGACATGGTTGTTGTCCCTGAACAACAGAAGCATCTAAAAATTTTCATGGAAGGAAAATCTTCCATTGTATCAAACCTCTCTCAAGAGGTAGATGAAGAGGATTCATCTGTAAATAAATTAGGTGTACATAACTTTAGACACCCTATAAAAAACCCCCATTTTATATTTTTGTAAAGATTATGGAGAAGATTTCCCATTGTTGTCTCATCGACGACAGTTCAAGCCTAAGTGTAATGTCGAATATTATTATGGAAGAGCTAGGTTTGTCTTGTACAAATGAAAATGCCAGAAACATGCTCTCTTATAATAGTATACAACAAACGACCATAGGTGAAATCAAGGATGTGACCTTGGTTTTGTGCGTGCACCCTGAAATAAGGACAACCCTTAATATTCAGGTAATATATATGCCAATGAGTAATTACTTGATCATCTTAGGAAGATATTGGAAAGCTTTGATGGGTGGATACCTTTCACTCGACAGGGCACACTTATTCGTTCCTCGGAATGGTAAAAAATCATAGTCCTAAGAGAAGGGAGAATCTCACCTTACATAGAAAGCATCCCACAACCTAATGTGAATTACATCGAGGAGGACCTAGGAGTGTATTCCATCTTTGCAGATGAGGACAACACTACCTTGGAACAAATCGACCTAGAGGATGGGATGTGGCATATGCACTTCAATGGTTCATGCTCCAATGAAGGAAACATAGCTAGTATTATCTTTTAATCGCATGTGGGTAAGATTCATAATTTTTCCTATATATTAGATTTTGCTTGTACGTCACTGAATTTGAAGCATTACTGCTAGGCATTGAAAATGCCTATAATCTGGGTTGTGGTCACCTTACAGTTTTTGGGGACTCTGAACTTATTGTAAACCTTGTCCATAAGATATACTCTCCTATCAACAATTTAATGAAACATTACACCCAAACTGTTTAGGCACTTATCTCGAACTTACTATATTTGAACATCACTCATGTTAAAAGGGAATTGAACTCAATGGCTGACCGGTTAGTTATTTTTGCAGCCTCTCCTACTCGGCAACTTCTGCCACAAAGACCTGATTGTACCTTTCAATCTCTATATTGTCTACACATCCTTGACAAAATAGAATCATGGCAGGTCTTCCCTAGTGATGAGAGCATCTGTGTTTTCATTCAAAATGAACCTTATAAGCCTAAGGAAATTATATCAATGGAAGATAACAAAATTCCTAAAGTCTTGACTCCTCTATAAAGTTCATTTTCATCGAGTGATGCAGGAAACAAAGATAAACATAAAGAAGAGGAGTCGAAAAGGAAAGTGTGTGAAACCATTTCCTTGAACATTGGAACACCCAAGTCTCCAAAGAATGTTAAAATAGGTGCCCAATGTTCTGATGAAGAAAAATTGAAGTTTGCTAGGTTGCTTGGTGAATTTCAAGATGTTTTTGCTTCGTCTTATGAGTATATTCATGGTTTTGATCCTACTCTTATACAACATGCCATTCCTATCAAGGAGGGCATAAAACCAGTTAGGAAAAAACAAAGACCCATTAACCCTGCATTGGAAGCAACTATTCGAAAGGAGTTGGAAAAACTCTTGAAGGCTGGGATCATTTTCCCTCTTAAGTATTCTAAATGTGTTTCCAATTTGGTTCTCGTTCGGAAAACAACTAGTCAAATCAGATTATGCATAGATTTTCGTGCATTGAATCAGGCTAGTATAAAAGATCACTTTCCTCACCCTAATATGGAAATGATTTTGCAGCAAGTTGCAGGGTCACAGATGATGTCCTTACTTGATGGTTTTTCTAGTTACAATCAAACCAAGGTAAAAAGGGCAGATAAATATAAAACCACTTTTATTACTTGTTGGGGCACTTTTTCTTATGAATGTATGCCTTTTGGATTATCGAATGTAGGTGCCACTTTTCAAAGAGCTATGCAAATAGCTTTTGACGATTGGATCGGTAAGATTATTCAAATCTATATTGATGACTTAATTGTGTATTCTAAAAACCGATCAGATCATTTTGGTCATCTTAAAAGAGTTCTCATGCGATGCAGGAAATTTGGCATTTCTCTAAATCCTTCTAAGTCTATTTTCAACGTTACCAAGGGAAAGATTCTTGAACACATTGTCTCTGATTCAAGAATAAGCATTGATCCTGAAAGGATTGATGCTATCGTAAATCTTTCTGCTCTCACTTCCAAGAAGGAGGTTCAAGCTGTTATGGGTGTTATTAACTTTGTATGTAGGTTTGTTCCTGATTTTGTTGTGATGGTCAAGCTAATTCATAATTTGCTTAAGCAAGATCGTTCCTTTTCTTGGACAGATGATGCCAAAAATGATTTTGTAGGGATCAAGAAAGCAATCAGTTCCGCACCGGTTTTGGTGAAACCAGATTTTGAGAAAGAATTTATGATATATACTAATGCCACAAAGGAAGCAGTTTATGCTATCCTCATGCAAGGTGATGACCAAGGTAACGAAACACCAGTGGATTACATGAGTAAAAGCTTGTCTGATGATGAGTTTAAATATTGTTTTATTGAAAAGAATGCTTTCTCTCTTGTTAAAGCTGTTGAAAAATTTTGCCACTTCATCTTAGGTAAGCACACGTTTGTAAAAGTCCGTTTACCTATTTCTGAACATCCTTGGTATAAAAATTTGGTTTATTATTTGCAAAATAAAATATGTCCAGATAACTTAGACACTCATCAAAGAAGAAGGCTTTGTATAGAATCTACTAGATACGTCATTATAGGAGACTTATTGTTTAGAAGATCTGCCGATGGTATGTTTCTTTGCTATGTAAACAATGAGGAAGCACAAAAAATGTTGCAAGAAACTCATGGTTCTTCAAATTCTGTTATTCATGTAGGAGGTCATTTTTCTGCTAAAACCATTGCTTTTAAGATTATTAAAAAAGGATATTATAGTCCTTCAATATTTCATGATTCTTATGTTTTTTCGAGATCTTGTGACAAGTGCTAGAAATTTGCTGAGAAAGAACGCCTTTCAGCCATGCCATTACAACCTGTCCTCCTAAAATTTCCTTTTTCAAAATGGGGTTTGGACTTTATTGGTCTTGTTAATCCTCCATCTTCAGTAGGACAAGTCTTTATCTTGACAACCACATACTATTTTACAAAATGGGATGAAGTTGTCCCGCTTAAACATTTGCAGGATGAGCAGGTGATTTCTTTCCTTGAAAATAATATTTTTTCTAGATTTGGTCTTCGTTTGGAAATTATTATAGACTGTTAAAATATTGTGTAACTGAAAAGAATAATCTTATCCCCTTTTTGTGGATAAAGATAAAATATATTTATTATTGATTAGATTAATCCCCTTTTGTGGATTGATCATGTCTGTCATTGTAATTAATCAAATTCCCTTTTGCAGATTGGTCAAACCCTAATTGTAATAGGCTAAATAAGAAGTCAGCCCCAGAATATATTAAAGAGGCCCCAACATATATTAAAGGTGGTTATAACCACCCAGAATAAGAAGTCAGCCCTGCCAGTGAAGAGACACTTCCACACGTGCCAGAACTGTATAAATAAGAGAGGCCAGTGCCTCATTTGAACACACACTCAACTCACTCATCTAGTGTACAAGTTTTGAAGGAAGCTGCAGTTTCCGATTGCCAGAAGAAGGAAGAGAGAGAGGGATGTTGCTTAGTGTTGGATATTCTCTATTGTCTGGTTCATTATCTTGGCATTGTATTGGCTATCTATATTAAGGAAGTTTTGCTGGGTTTTCTTCCCCTTGAGGGTTTACCGAGATAAATGCTTGTGTACTCTTGTGATTGTGTTTCTCTTAGTGATCATGTCTATGCTATTGTTATATAGTAAATTGAAAGTAACCTAATAATAGCAGAAACTTTAACATGGCATCAGAGCTAAGTTGAAGAGAGCATCTTTCACAGGAAAAAGAAAAACATCACTGTTGTCGTACATGAAAATTAGGGCTTTTTATTGAAGAATGTTTTCAGCCCCAAATCCATCTAGAAAGGTGTGCCCTACCTCAAGGAATATTTTGGCATCTTCAGTGCACATTTTCAGTGGCTAGATCTCCCAGAAAGTGAAACCCTAGTTTTCACAAAGTACTAGAAGTACCAGAAAACCAGAGTACCAGAAGTACCAGAAAACCAGAAGCACCAGTCCAGAAATACGCAAATCAAGTTTGAAGGGGTAAAATTTGGATTTTCAAAAATCTAACTGTACCAACATACTCGCCTCAGTCCAGCGCATGTTTTGGTGAGTTCAGTTTTTAGATCCAAGAAATTTGATTTTTTTATTATTTCTATCGCCCGAAGGGCTAGGGTTTCTACTGCAAGAAACAATGGCTACCAACATGAGGGTAGAAGACAGGTTGAAAGGATCTAGAAACTTCAGATCTTGGAAGAATAGGTTGCAGATGATTCTAGACGAGAATGATCTCCTAGAACATGTTACAGTAGGTGTACCAGAACCAGATGAAGCAGAGCAAAAGACCAAGCATAAGAAGAATGAAAAGAAAGCAAAGAGAATTGTGTCAGATTCAGTAAAGGATCACTTGATCCCTCATATATCCGAACTATAGACAACAAGGAAAATGTATGAAGCACTTAGCAGGTTATATGAAAGCAAAGACATCAGCCGGAATCTTACCTTAAGAAATCAGCTTCATAATATGAAGATGGAAAACTCAGAATCTGTCACATCCTACCTTATGAGAGTTTCTCAGATCAGATATCAACTTGTAGTTATTGGATATGTCATTAGTCACAAGGAGCTTGTAACCACAACCCTAAATGGGTTTCCAACATTTTGGATTCCTTTTGTACAAGGAGTGTGTGCAAGAAGAAAGTTACCCAAGTTTGATAAGTTATGGGAAGATTGCACACATGAAGAATCTAGACTTGCAGACCAACAGAAGAGATTAATTGTTGACGAAGAGGAAGCTCTTATAGTTCAAAAGAACAAAACAAGTTCCTTTAGAAGGAACAATAAAGAAGCTAACTCTGTAAGAGTTCTAGACAAGAAGAAAGATGTTTCAAAGATCAGATGCTACAATTGTCAAAAGTTGGGACACTTTTCCTATGACTGTCCTCAAGGAAAAGGGAAAAGAAAGCATCAAGCACATGTGGCAGAGGAAGAGGAATCTCCTCCCTCAAAGAAAGCTTTAGCAGAAATTAAGGATTATGTACTATAAATTGAAGATAGTTGATTCCAAATGATGGAGTCTGTGGAGCCTCGCCACATAAAAACAAAAGATAAGCATTCATGTTTATTTTTAGTATTTTGTTTACTTTAATACTTTATCATTACAAGTTAGATTTTTGTGAGAATGTGAATTAGCCTTGTTTTATTTCAGTGTCTATGCAGACTTATCAAAGAAAAGGATAAAGAGCTAAAATATTTATTTCAGGTATGATCACTCATGAGAGTGACAAAGAAAGCATATTGTAAGTAAACAAGTCTCGGAAGAAAGAACTTATACCATGACTTGCAACATGAGAAGGACGTATCCAGTATTTACATAGGAGCAGGAGGCTCCTAAAGATGCAAAACAAAAATATTCAAGATGAAGAAAAAGATGGATACTCAGATATAGTGGATGAGATGCAGGTAACTATAGGTTTCTCCAATACCGTTCTTATAGATGCAGAGGGAGCAGGTTGATCCAGTATGAAGACAGAAAGAAAGAAATATTTGAACTCAAGAAAGCACCCAGGATATTACAGAAGAAAACTTCAAGGATGATGACTAGAAGCTATTATCTTGGTGCAAGAGGGAGCCATGTCTGCGAGTTCGAAATGGAGGATCATGATTTGGTGCAGTTAGGAAAGAACATGGATGGTGCCCAGTAGTTGGGTAGCATGGTATTATACCATTGAAAGATTTTGGACCATAAGAGATTCTTTTAGATCCCATAACTAGACCTTCTTAGAGAAGGAAGAGACCTTCGTAGAGAAAGAATGAGCAATCCCACAGGTAGACCTTCGTAGAGAAGGGGAATGAGAAATTTGCCAAGGTTGGCCTCTGTCCAAGTGTTGATTTTTAGATACTCTAGGGACATGCTATAATACCCTTGTAGAGAGGGGTGTGACCACCTTCGTAGAGAGGAATGTGTATGTTTCTCCAAGGGGCAGCGGGTAGATACTCTCCTCTAGCCAAGGCTTGAGTAGCCTGGAACACAAACCTTGACCATGTGGAATGGTTAGTTGGATATTGAGGTTTGTGTTGTGATCCTGCACGGATCATGGAAAGGGATTCTAGTCTTTCCCAGGCTAGCATCTTAGCTTCTCTAATTCACGTGGGATGACTAGGAGTGAAGCTATGGTAGTAGTCCTCCCCAGTGGATGGGTGAGATAGATGACTACAAGAGAAGGGAGAACATAAAAGGAATGGAAAAACTCATAGGACATCTTCTGTGTGAAGATAAGAAAGAAGGATCTTCTGCGTGAAGACGAAAGAAAGAAAGAGTATCTTCTGCGCGAAAATAAAGAGAACAAAACTTCCGATGATTTATAGATATGCTAGTTAGTGATCATGATGCCATATGACCAAGTGGAAGATATTGATGCCTCATGTTGCCCAGTTGATGATGTTGCCCAGTTGATGATGCTATCCAGTGGATGCCACTACCTAGTTGATGTTGACATCAGGTGACCTATCAAAAGATAAAGAATATCCTTCTTGGTAAGAGGGAGTGTTAAAATATTGTGTAATTGCAAAGAATAATCTTATCCCCTTTTGTGGATAAAGATAAAATATATTTATTAATGATTAGATCAATTCCCTTTTGTGGATTGATCATGTCCGTCATTGTAATTGACC